>QYAH01000203.1:0-40719 GCA_003988945.1 Chaetoscypha palmicola | reverse complement strand
GCGTGTGTACGATTAATTATATATACAATTGTTAGGGTTATCAATAGCCTCAAAAGTGGTTGAAGAGATATTCAAATATCGGCATCACGTGGATCGCTTTAGAAGCGATATTCAGGGGTTATTACCCCCTGGAACCACCCTAGCACCCCCAAGAAGTGGGTCTACAGGGTGTTCTACCCTATCAGAGGCCTTGTTTTAGTGTAGTGCCCTGTAGAATCACTACTTTTGACCGCGTCCTCCGTACTTGCGACTTATTGTAGACACTGTCTGTCCGACTATTCGGACCAGACCTACTGTACTCGACCGGGTAACTAACTACCTAGTAGATAAGCTTACAGTACTTAGATCGCAAGTACATTTGGTTCGTAACGACTGTCAATAATACAATAATGGACGCGCACTTGTTTGCTGGGCACAATCGGGCTTAAGAGAATTCTGAACAGGATTTCTGCGGTTTGTCTGCACGGCATTGTATAATTCGGCCGAAATATCTTGGATAGCCTCGAATACGATGATTTCTGGGGCAAAGAAGATCAATACTCCATATTTCGATTTCGTGACCGTCAGCCTCTCATGCTATTCCAATTGACTCGTCCTCTGCGTTCGGAATTACGAATTACGAACTACAAGTACTTCGTAGACGTCCCGAAAGCGTTATCCTCAAAAGCAACTACCGTAGGTCCGTAGCCTTTCTCTTCCAACCTCCTCGCGTTCCAACTCCTTCGCCTCGACCCTCGACCCTCGACCTCCTCTCCTACAGATATCCTTAGAGTCCACTCTCTCACTGCCTCCGCCGAATCAATCTGTTAATACTTTCGTTCAATCTGAAGAGCGTGCATTGCTTTATTATCAGCCCATTCACGCTCGCGGTGCTCGTTTCAGACGACCCTTTCAGCCCAGAACTTGGCTCGCCTCCGCGTTGCATGACCATCGCCGACTGCTCCGTCCGTCGTCCCCTTCAAACTTCAGCGCAGCCATAAACACCAACCTTTCTCTCCACCACCATAGTGCCATACAACTCTCGCTCCTTTTGCGCCCTTTCGCTGGTCGACTGCATATCGCATTGCACATAATCGTCGACGAGTCACTCTTTTTTCCTTCCCACGATCATTTCGCCACGAGACGGCTGACTGTTGTTCCGGAGGCTGGGCCGGTTGAGGATACCAACACCGCGAGCTGAAAGAAGAGTAAATACCGTTGTCGGAGGCACCATTGCCCTTTCATTGCACATAATCATAAATCATGAGGCTGTTACGGAGCCTAGCAGTCGGAATCGTCAGCTCACTGTTATATAGTCCCTCAGAAGGTATGTTATTGATGCTGCCGTCCACGATCTCTTCGTCTCTCGGGAACTAGCATAGCTGACATGGTACAGCACATTCACAACAAAGAAATCCAATATCCTACCTATCAACGATAGAAAATGCGAGGATACATACGCCTTCGAATCGAGCGCATGCCGCATCGCAATTCACGTTGACGTTCGATCTTCACAACGAGAGGCAGCATATAAAGTTGGTCTTGACACCAAACCATAATATCCTTGGCGATGGAGCAACGGTCTCGTATTTAGGTGCGGATGGGTTGGTGAGGCACTCGGAAGAATTAGATCGTTCACATTATCGTGTGTTCAAGGGTGCGACTATGATCCAAGCTCACGCCGGAGCCGAGTGGACGAATGTTGGATGGGCCAGAGTAATACTTCATGAGGACGGGGCTGAGCCGATGTTCGAGGGCGCGTTCAGGGTTAATGGAGACCATCATCATGTTCAATCTACGACTCATTATATGCAGACGAAGCATTTGTTAGATCCAGTGCCGGAAGAATCAGAGAAGGAGCAGATGATAGTGTGGAGGGACTCTGATATCGTCAACGGGTTAGACGCAGACTTTGGGGGTGTTCTCCATGGTGAGATGAAGAGAGATCATGGGGAACAACCCTCCTGCTCCGCTGATGGATTGGTTTTCAACACTCAGCCTGATCATCCTGTGTTCCGGGCCATGAAGAAGCGGGAGGATACTTCGTTTTTCGGTTCCGCCTCGACTCGGTCAATATTTGGAAGACAGATTGATGGGCAACTTGGAGGGAACTCTGCCGGTGTCAACTTGGCTGCCACCATCGGAGAAACTGCCGGATGCCCGACTACTCGAAAAGTAGCTTTGGTCGGCGTTGCCACAGATTGCACCTACACGGGCAGCTTCAACTCGACCGAATCTGTCAGGAGAAACATCATCTCAGTCATCAACACCGCTTCTACGCAGTACGAGGACGCATTCAACATTACTCTAGGACTCCAAAACCTCACTATCAGCGATGCTGCGTGCCCTGCCACACCACAAGCCGGTGCTCCATGGAATGTAGGGTGCAGTGACTCTGTTACGATTCAAGATAGATTGAACCTCTTCTCCGGTTGGAGGGGTGACCGACCGGACACTAATGCATATTGGACACTTCTCAGTACATGTGCAACCGGATCGGCTGTCGGACTTGCTTGGTTAGGTCAAGCATGCGTCGCAACATCTCAAGTCGCAACTTCGAACAATGTCAACGAAACTGTCAGTGGAGCAAATGTGGTAGTGAGAACAAGTACCGAATGGCAAGTCGTCGCTCATGAGACTGGTCATACTTTTGGCGCCGTTCACGATTGCAACACCCAAAGTTGCGCCGATGCATCCACAGTGGCTTCTCAACAGTGCTGTCCTCTTAGCGCCAGCCAATGTGATGCTGGAGCACAATTCATTATGAACCCCAGTACCGGGCCCAACATTGTCAGATTCTCGCCATGTACTATTGGTAATATTTGTTCTGCTATGGGTAGAAACAGTGTCAAGACAAGCTGCTTGACCGCTAATAGAGACATCACCACCATCAGCGGAAGTCAGTGTGGGAATGGTATCGTCGAGGCTGGAGAAGATTGTGATTGCGGTGGAGAGAGTGGCTGCACTGGTAACAGATGTTGCAATCCAACTACTTGCAAGTTTAACACTGGCGTGGTCTGCGATCCTAGCAACGAAGACTGCTGTTCATCTGAGTGCCAATTTTCTGGAGCTGGTACAGTCTGTCGAGCATCTACTGGAACTTGTGATCCTCAGGAGACTTGCAGTGGGACAGACTCTACCTGCCCAACCGATGTCACTGCTCCAGATGGTAAGTGCTTTTGATCATTTCGATTCATAACAATCGCTAACGAAACACTAGGAACATCCTGTGGAGACTCAAATTCTCTACAATGTGCTTCCGGCCAATGCACATCCCGCGATGCTCAGTGCAAAACCATAATGGGGTCTTATACCGCTGGGAACGACACGTACGCATGCTCTTCATCTGGCTGTCGGATCTCATGTGCCGCGCCTGAATTTGGAGCCAATACATGCTATTCTATGCAGCAAAATTTCCTCGACGGAACGTCCTGCCAAGGAGGAGGAAAGTGCTCGAATGGTGATTGTAAGGGTGCAAGCGTTGGCAAGGAGATTACGAGTTGGATAGAAGACAACAAGACTCTCGTCATTGCTCTCTCGTCAGTCATCGGTGGACTAATTGTAATCGCAATATTATCATGCTGTATCTCCCGATGCAGAAGAAGTCGACGAGTACAGCCGAGAAAACAGGCACCCCTACCACCAGCGGCCTGGAATGGCGGCGGAGGTGGATGGAACCAATACCGTCAAGGAAATTCGAGAAGAATACCTAGTGTTGATCCTACCCAAGGTTACTGGGGCACAGATGGGCGATGGAATCCTCCCCCTCCCAATTGGCAACAAAGACCGACAGTTCGATATGCGTAGACAGACTGTTTTTCACAAGACAAGCGTCTCATGGTAACGGCATAGGCTACATATACATACTACATTAGTTTGGCGTTCACTGGGTTTTGGGCATCTGCAGCATAAAAGAGTTGGTTGGATATAGTGGAATTTTCATTTTGCATTGAGCGTTGACAAGGCGACATCCAGAGACATTGGGATATGATAGCGAGAGAAGGAGAAGGGCGACAAAGGGAGCGAGCATTGCGGCTGTATGTAGACTGTTGATGTGGTCTTGTTAATAATTCGAATGACCAATTACTTCTGACACATCGTTCAATTCTAGCGGTGAGAAGGATTAAGAGCCCGTCAACCACTCTTGAATTTCTGTAGTCTTTCTGCCCTCCATTCACTCTGCTTTTATGATTATCCCGATATTGTGCAAAATTCACTCATTCACTCTCCCCACCTTGAAGCCCTCTCTTTCTTCTTCCCACTCCCACTGGCACCACCACTTCCACTTCCGCTAGCACGTACCTCCTTATTCATAGAAGTCTGTTTGTCCTTTTCGGCAGCCACTTCATTTTCTATGTCTGAAGCAGTGATGAAACCGCACATGACTTTGGTTAGATAGTTGCGTGTTGAGGGGATTGACTGCGAAGCCAGATACAGTCAGACATATATCAGATGACGGATCATGGGGCCTATAGGCAGGACTCACATCATTTCGAGCTTGTGCTAGCATCATTATTAATTCCGGGTTATCGAGCTTTATAGCTGCGTCTCGGCGAAGTTGAGTGTTGGCATAGGAGTCATTTCCGTATCTATCTTAAATATAAGCCCTCTCCTGGTCCACTTTCCTCTCTCTTTCTAGGTTCGTGCTCTTCATCTCGTGATGGGAGAAAGGAAATTGCAGAACCTACGAGTCCCATCGCCCTCTACCATCTCCGGAATCAGATTCGTCACTGCTGTCGTACGGATCTTTGTTTCGTGCCTGGCGGTCTTGCTGGGTGCTTGTCAATGGTTGAGAGTATTTTGAAGACGATGCTTGGCGGAATGGCCGGTGAGAGGCGTGGCGAGATGATGAGTGGGAGGGTACTGAGGAGGTGGAGTGTGAGGGCGTTGAAGGGGAGGACATTTTGGTCTAGTATTCAGTTATGTCGATACGATGGATGGCTATCAAAACCTCATACGTTGCATACCAGTATGTGAGATACTTCGTAGCCTTAGTGATGTGTCGTAGAAGTGCGAGTCGTGAGCTTTCAGACTCTTATCTTGAGTGACGTACCTAGGCTTTTCTGAAAGCCTGTGGGCTGTGGCTACTATAGGCCAAAAGTTTATACACTGTGTAAACTCAAGTAGTCGGCACATATAAAAAGGAAGGGCTGAAAGACAATCAGGTTCCACATTGGATGTCGTCGAGGCTAAGAGAGATTCACGTGACCAGGGCCCCGCCAGAAAACATCTCGCGCGAGAGATACATGGATGTGTTACCTTCACTCGACGCCTGATACTTTATCTGAGTGTACAACGACTCCGGATGAATTTGAGCCTGCGCCTGATGATCTCACTCGATTCGGGGCCTCACCTCTGTGGTCACAAAGCTCTGTTGCCATGCTTCAGCAGACTCACCACGGCAAGGTCTCTGCTTCGAAAGTCTCAGAATGGAAACATGATTTACAACACAAATTGCACTGGTTTGCTTGATTATGTATGTGTATCAAATGTCTTGGACGAATATATACTACGAGTAGGGGTCCAACTGCACGACAGCCTTACTTTGGACCAGTTCAGCTTGATATAGGTATGTATAACTTTCCCACTTTACTTAGTCAGTATACAATCAGCAAATTTCTGTGCTTCTAGAAGCGAACACTTACCAGATTGATCACGTCTCGATTTGAGTGCACCTATGCGGCAGTAGTACTGCTCGCCACAGCTGGACTAGAAGTACTTGTCCCTGTACCCGTCCCTCCTGTCGCCTTTGCAACGGTCGCTTGTACAATCTGGCCCGCTGTGTTGAACACAATGTTGACGAGGGCGCTAAGTGGCGAGTATGAATAAGTTTTTTGAATGTTTCCGCTTGGAAGTGTCTTCTGCTCGCCGGTAAAGGTCATGTTCTGCAGATAATCGCCAACAATACTGCTGACGCCGCCAACCTCCTGCACTATGTTTCCAAGATTGTCTATCAGAAAATTAAGCGTTGTTCCTCCTTGAGTTATGGATCCGAGAAGCCCATCTACAGCTCCGATGACGTCTCCCACTATACTCGTGACATTGTTCAAGAGGTTGATGATCAGCGGATTGAGATCCAGTGACTCGAATACGCGGTTGACGATTTCGACGAGATGTCCGAGGCGAACAACAAGCTCTAGTTCAGCTGCAACGTCCGTGATTGTAAGATTGACTTGCTCGATTGAGACTGCTACTCCAGCGTTGATTGTGACAAGTCCTGCAACAGCAGCATTCAAGTTGATATCTGCTTGCAGATTGTCGACGTCTAGCTCTATTCGACCAACCGACAGGTTCGGCACAACTAAGTGAACGTCTGGTGGCCCTGAGTCTGCTGAACCAGTGCTGCTCGTGGTTGAGGTAGAAGAATTTGTGCCGCGGGTCGTTGCTGTTGAGGATGCTGTCGCGCTCGTTGGTGGTGGAATTGGTGGAGAGGAAGGTGGTGCAGTTGCGGAAGTGGGTGAAGCCACTTGCGCTTGTGTAAACTGAAGACACAGACAGGTGAAAAGCACCAAGATAATTAATCGAAAAGCCATACCTCGCATCGACCGCAAGAGTTCAATTGTTGCAAACTTTTGGGAGGCAAGAGTTCTTGAATTGGGGAGAATAAACTACTTCTACATGAGCTATTATGCCATGCTCACCCATGCGGCAGTCAAGCTCAGCCCGCCGAGATGGGGTAAAAACTCTCCGATAGCAAGACTCTAGGGTAACATCGACAACCAATTCTTCCCTTGGTCTTTCATGCAAATTTCAGATGTTATGCCAATCGTTGTCGTTGTTATAGGGTTCTTATTGGGGAAACTTGGGATATGTCTGAGCTACCCATGTCAAAGATCAAGGATTATTAGTGGTACGCATCGCATTTCCATCAAACCAACACCGGTAATTGGCAAATCCCATGAGAGCTTATTTTAAATTCAAGGCATTTCCCCTGGATTCTGCGGAGTGACCCCTCCATTACCAAAACTTCGTGCAGATATCTCACCCCCATCGAGCTGATAGCTTCCAATCCCGAAGTATGTCATGGTTTTCTCGCTTTCGTAGTGTTCATCCTTATAGGGACTCTGTTGGTAGACTTCTTTTCTTATTGCTCATGATTTTTCTCGCATCTGAAGACCATCGAGGTAATGTACTTTACTACTCATCTTGTGGTTGACTCTAACAATGATTTTGCAGTTACTTAGACAACTCTCGCAGTCATGGTTCAACTACTTCCCAGCCGAAGAACTTGGTTGATTTTATTCGCTCTGCCCTCAGTTTTGTCACAATACATCGGATACAACCTCACAGACTCAGGAGATCCTGGATCAGCGATATACGATACAGCATCGACCCCATCAAATTATTCCACAACATATCCTCCACCAGATGTGTTCCTAAACGCATCGGTCCACGTTGGAGAAATCGACCTCACAGTAACGAATATTACTGCGAAGGTAAATCTCCAAGCCGAAGTCTTGAGTCTTCTTTCGTTCAACGCTGGCGTAGACGCATCCATTGACCGGGTGCGTCTGTTAATCCAGAATGTCGATGCCTACGTTGTTCTTGAAGCCCGCCTCTCTAATCTTCTGCTCATGATAACTGATGTCTTAAATTCAATCGATCTCAATCCTATCGTCGCAACCCTGGGTCAGGACGTCTCGCAAATCGTGGATTCCACTACTGGCGTCCTCACCGGCTCTTCCTCCTCTCAACCTATAACCCGTCGCTCCTTCGAACTAGAGTACAACATCCTGTACAGCATAAATGACTATTCGGGAAATACACACACCAATCGTATCCTCGCACAAAACGGCATCATCTACGATGAGAAGCTAGACAATAATGGAATCGTGAGCAGTCGATTAGAAGTGGGCAATTATTTACTGGATATGAAGTTCAATGGCTACAACGTGACTGTCAGTGGGAGGGATGACGGTGCTGTTAGAGAGGAGGAATATGTCTACGAGCCGTTTGTGGGCTTGAGTGTTGTAGCTGCCATTTTTACTAATGCTGTCGGAGCAGTTGTGAGTACGCAGGTACTAAGTGAAAGCGGCGGGGGTGGGTCCAGTACCATTGGGAATGATCGAGAGCTCAAGGACTAAAGACTGATCGGGAGATATTTAATCCAGAGTGCTATGCTAAATGTTAGTGACGGGTTCATAGGTATATCGAACGCGTGAGGGTCTATTGAATGAATATATAGCTCGCCTAACATGTCGAATTTTAATATTGTGCAAGGTTCGTTCACATAAGTTGTCTAGCCCCTTGCACTAACGTCTCTACCTCGCATCATCTGTGGACTTGCTCTTCTCGAAATGTCAAGATATAGCAGCTAGATGTATGCGCTGATATTGGCCTGCACGATGCCAAGTTCTTTCCCACCGTCTCCACAAAACCTTGACTCTGCTAGACGACATCACTTGCCAGCTAAGAATAAGTAACAACCCTTATGTCTGGAAACCTAAACGCCACGCATGGATATTTTGTGGGCCCTGCACTGTGAGGAAGCAGGATGTGTCTGCAATCATCACTTCATTGACAGTCGTTCTGGGAGCCTTTTGGCTAGTACCTTCGACGGAAATCAGTGAGCATTTAGAGTGGATTGGTTGTTACCTTAGCAACGAGAATGACTTTGTACTAGTTACAGAGTTCTGGGGGTAATTTTCAATGTGATTCAAAAAGGGGACCATCCTTGTTAGCCTCTGTGCTGGGTGTGTGGAACAGTCAATAGTCTTTTCAAAGTGTCATGCTTTTCCCAAACTAGACAAGGCCTTCAATCTCTTTCTAGATAGATGCGTACGTTGGTGCTGACTTTCATTTCCACGGAGCAACACCGTGCTTAATGGATCCATCATCCTGCAAGTCTTATCACGCTATATACAAGTAATATGCTCTTGGTTCCGAGTCTTTCCTTGACAAGATCTCATCTATGTCAGAATTTGTGGTTCGCTTACTTAATTTCCCGATTTTGTCTGTATCTATATACCAGATAGGTTGGAAAAAGTCTTGATTATTGTTTATCCTAGATCTGACATACGTATAGTCTCATGCATGCGAGAAATATACTAATGGTTGATATATTCAATGTTGATCAATTTCTCGTATGGAGAAATCGAAATCACTAGAACACTCAAAATTGCCAAAGGTTTAGTTCGTTGTCATTCGATCGCTACTAGTATATTGGGGCGACCATTACCTTGGCTATACCGCTATCGAATTTGCCAAGGGCATGGTATCTAGAGATTCGACGCCCAATAGTACTATCTGCTCCGTGCCACAGCTAGGTATATGATGACTTCACAGCTGTTATGGTTGGAATCACGGCCTAGGAAATACTGACATGTAGGGAAATCTCTCCAAATTGGATCTTCTTCGCGTTACGGCTGGAGTGGATCTTGATCCTGTTAAATAATACGTTCAAATGTCCTACGGTGTCGTGCTCAGTGGTCATGGCTTTTTGCTCGCATAGTCGTTGTTCGACCAACGTGTTTTTGAAACAGTAGGATAAGACCTTCTCTGGTTCCATCAGAGTCGTACCGCCCATGTTGATCTACACAACTACTTTGATACTATGAGGTATTGAGATTATTTCGAACGGCGGCTTTCGAAGGCTCGTTTGCCTTGAGACTTCCAGCTGCCCGTGGTATCAATCCATGCATGACCTTGCTCCAAACATTATTTTTAGTCCCAATCTCGTATGATTTGTCCCTGATCCAAAGCCTAGAAGTACACCATGAAAATTACTTTGCCTCGCAAGAGAGACAATCCAGTTGCAGGGCGGCGATAAGCTCAGGAGATTCCTGTCTGGTATTCTCAGATCGGAGAGTGAGAGTATTAATCATGAAGTAATGATTCCATCAACTTCTTCTAATTCTGAGTATCGCCCTCCCTGCCTTAAGTACGATTCTTCCCTGGACTTTACACAAGAAGCTAATTTCCACCAATTCTGACCCTTTCTTGTAATCATTGCCCAGCCAGATTTCAACACACAATTGGTCTCCAGGAAGGACTGGGGCTACGAAACGTGCCTGAAATTCCACGAGTGACGAAGCCTCACTGTTACCAACAGAACGCAGAACAGCGTGAGCACACATATTCCAAGCAACGAGGCCGTGCATTATCACTCCCGGGAACCCCATTGCCTTGCCTGGTTGAGGAGTTGCGTGAAGAGGATTGTAATCCCCGTTGAGTCTTAGACGTGTTAGTGTTTGATACGCTTCATATCTCACTTCTAATACACGACAAGCGTGTGGCAGATCACTTACCGATACAAAAGACTAGTCTCAGTATTAGTCTGCTCGAGCACAATGAAGTCTGGGGCACGCCCTGCGTCTCGATCTCTAGACAACAAGCTCTCATCATGTATCCTCCCTCTAGGACCACCCCAACCACCCTGTCCGACATAAAAGCTCTGAGCGTCTATCTCAGCATAACAGCTGCCATCATCCTCGTCGACAAGACGATGTAGCGAATGTACCACTGTACCGGAACCTTTATCGTAAACACCAACTATGCTTTTCCTCATAGAGAAGTTTCGATCTTGAGTGCTCACTGGTAGCATTCGGTGGATTTTGAGATGACGGGATCCGTCGACTACCTTGCTTGGGTCTAGAGGTGGCGGCTGGGGGACGACGGACGAGTCTAGAATTGGTGGGTGGGGAAGAGTGGTGTCGTAGGAAATTACCTCTTGAGATGAGTCTTTGAACGCTTTTCGGACTGTCAGTCGGTGTCGATTGGAATGTAGGATTGATTGCTACCTAATTACAGCTTGGGACACATACATAGAATCACAGGATATGTCGGAAACACTTGGAACTCTGGATGTAACTCCTGATCGAAGAGTTAGAGTTCTGGTGGTCTCGTCTTATGTGAGGAAGCGAATTACATATAAAAATTGCAGTTCATCTACTTTGCAGCCAATGCTGTGCGCGAAAAGTAGCACATCTCGACGAAGCCAACTCACGGGGGTTGTAGTAGACATTTACTTGAACACTAGCACAAAACCTGAATCGGGTTACTTTCCAGCCTAATGGCTATTCGAACTTGGAGAATCAACTGGAATCAAATTGGACATAAAGTCCAAGATTTGCAGTGCTTCACGATAAAAAAAGTGAGGGATGTCTCCAAATATATCACGTGATTATAATAAATTTGGACGGCCGCTTTTAGATTCTGTAACCACAGAGATCGTTTAATTACGTTTTGGCCGAGGCGAAGGCTTAGCCGAGTTATTCCGCGAAAAGCGGGACTCTGTAATCTAATCAATCGCCCATCTGATAAGATTAACACCCTGTCGCCGAGATTTAGCTTGCGCTAGACCAGCATCAGTGTGGAGCCATCGCGTAATTCGGATGGCGTGTTTACCTACCATGGGCGAAATTGTAGCCTCTAGAATTTATTTAATACGATAAATCGTATGCAGTACCTACTACGTAATCTCAGGTGTGGAGTACTACGCCACGATTTTTCTTCAAAATCCACTTTCTAGACTACCCTACCCAGTGGTACACCATATACTTCGTAGATGTCGAACCGGGTATCGAGAACTGCAGGGGTACTTCAAGACTGCCAGCACGCCGAATGTCGCGGTCAGTCTTCCGATGTCGCTAAGATGGGGGAGGTAGCATTGTCGATCCTGTTTCTGGAGAATCCCCGAGGTCTGCCAGAAATCCCAAGCATGCAGATACATCTTGGCAAATTATGACTATTCTCAATGCGGAAGTAACCTCTAACAGGTCTGACTGGATTTTCTGGTAGTGAAATGGGTACCTGACCGTACTGCCCCGCCTTCGTCACTGGAAGAGCATTCAAGACTTTTGCAGCTTCAGCTTTTGACAGCTTCGAAATCATCACCATAGTTCTCATACCTTGTGGCCTTGTGGTACAAAGCATCATTCCCGTCTACCATAATGGCAGATCAATGGGACAACTTCCAATTCGCTCTACCGCACCCTCATTTCACCGCGTATCGAGTGTATAGATCTGCCGAAGGAGATGCGGCAACTTCAGCAAATTTTAAGATCGAGCTCGCTCAAGACCAGCCAGATCCTGCCACAGAATCGGCAATTTCGAAGCAGTTATACAACTCCAATATCCTGTTCAGCCATCTTTTAAAAGGCGAAGACCTATCTATTGACGACAATACGCCTTGGGCCAGGGCACGCAGAAGCCAATCGTCTATAATCAAATGGCAAGGAAATCAAGCTCCTACTCTAGGCCAAATCTGGCTCATAATTTACGCTTCATTCTCGCTGTCCCCAGAGCATGAGTTATTCCGTCTCCAATTGCAAGGTGGAAACAAAGAATCTCTCCAGCAGGATCTGATCACCGTCGGACTTGCCATAACACACCCCGTCTCGTCTGATGGAAAGTTGCAGCATTCATCAGAGGAGCTTCTCGTTCTCCGCGGTAATTTCTGGCAGGGAGCAGGCTCCCCATTTGGCGCCCGGCCTCTTTGGCTTGCAGATCAAATTTCACTCAAATCTTCACATCAGGATCTATCTACATACCCTTTAATGCCGCTCCTCTACACCCAGACCACCAAGTTTCCAACTTCCCGAATCTACGCTCACCACCCAGTCCGACCAGCGAAACCAACTCCAGGGTCCGTCATCTACAGTCGCTACATTCCCCATCTCCAAGAGCACTTCTCTATGGTTGCGCTAGATTATGAAAACCCGGAGCACTTGAATCTCTTCCACACCTGGCAGAATGATCCCCGTGTTGCGCAAGGTTGGAATGAGACTGGGACTTTGGATCAACATAGGGCCTATTTAAAGAATCTTCACGAGGATAGCCATATTATTACTATGCTGGCAAAGTTTGAAGACGTGTTCTTTGCTTATTTTGAGGTTTATTGGGCTAAAGTTCGTGATCCCCTGATTCTATGCTCATCGAGATAAGATATGCTAACGATTGACGTCTTGCAGGAAGACACCCTGGGAGCTTACTACGATGCTGGCGACTTTGACCGCGGACGACACTCACTCGTTGGCGATATCCGCTACAGAGGCCCTCATAGAGTTAGCGCTTGGTGGTCAAGTCTCATGCACTACATATTCCTTGATGATCCACGGACTACTTGCGTGGTAGGCGAGCCAAGAGCTACGAATAGTCGAGTCCTAGCTTATGACCTCGCGCATGGATTCAACATTGAGAAATTTGTTGATTTTCCACACAAACGAAGCGCATTTGTACGATGTCCAAGGGAGAAGTTCTTCAACATCTGCCCATTTGAGTGGGATGGCGGAAGAAGTTTGGAAGAGGCAGATACTTTTTATCAGGCCGCTAGGGGCTCAAAGTTGTAAGTCTGAGAAGATCCGTAATTATAAGGCATTGCCATTTCAAGTCTGATGGCATCTTTCACTCGATTTCATTATTCGCGGTCTTTGTATGTATGTACATATAACGTTCAAACATTCCTGGCTGAAGTCTTATTGTCTATACGCCTTTGAATTACAACGCCACGTAACAGAGAAAACCCGCCGCCCTCGGAACTTCAGTCCGCACTATATCCCAGAAATCTTCGAGGCTCGCTCAACTATTCACAACTTCGCCTTGCTAAGCATCGCCACATTCATCCTCTCAGCAACTATTTTCTCGGCGAGAATTCGCAAGTCCGGTTTCTTAATCTTTCCACTGCCAGTGAGTGGTGGTTCGCTAGGCACACCTTCCTTCCCGAACCAGAACACATGGACTGGGGCTTTGTGTCTGCCGAGCGTCCTCCTCGTCCAGTCTCTCAGTTCACTGTCTGTTGGGATCTGCCCCATTGGTGATGATGCTTCTGCGTGCTGAAGGAAAGCACCAACGACTTCTCCGTATTTGGCATCTTGTACACCAACTACAACGGCGGTCGCGAGGGATGGATGGCTGGTGAGTCGTGCTTCGATTTCTACGGGATATATGTTTTCTCCGCCTATGTCGTACATTAGTCTTGGTACTCAGCTCTACTGTACAAACAATGAAAAGACTAACCCCGAATAATAATATCCTTGAACCTTCCGGTAATAGTACAGTAGCCATCATCAGTAAAACTTGCCTCATCCCCAGTATGTAGCCACAACACCCCATTCTCATCTCTTTTCAGGACTTCATTCGTCTTCTCGGAGTTGTTCCAATAACCTTTTTGGAGAGAATAACCGGAGATACAGAGCTCGCCGCGAGACCCTTGGGGGACGATTGAGCCGTTTGTGTCTACGATCTTCGCTTTTAGGTGCGGGAGGAGACGGCCGACGGTTGAGAGGCGAGTGTCGACAGTGTCGGTCGTGAAGGCATTGAAACAGGTCGGTGAGGCTTCTGTGAGGCCTGGAATGAAATTGTCAGTACATCGCTTTGAAGTTAGATTATTGTGAATCATGCCATAACTACTAGTAAATTCACCCATTCCAAGCTCATTCAATAGTCGCCTCATGAGAGGGACAGGTACGGGTGCGCCGGCGATGATCCCAGTCCTCAGCGCATCGCAGTTCCACCCTTCTCCTCTCGGTAGATTCAAGATTTCTTCAAACATTGTCGGTACTCCGTGTAGTGCTGTGCATTTTTCATCAGATATTGCTTGCAACACTGCACGCGGCTCAAATGTCTCTGCTGGAAGAACGATTTTGGCACCATGCGTGAGAACAGCTAGAACCCCGAGGACAAGACCGAAGCAGTGGAAGAGGGGAGGCGGACAACACAAGATATCCTCATCTGTGAAATCTAGCCGGTCGCCTATTGAGGTTGCGTTGTTTACAAGGTTGCTGCAATATATTAGTGTGATATATATCGGGTTCTACAAGACACATACAAGTGGGTCAGCATCGCGGCTTTAGGATGTCCTGTTGAGCCGCTTGTATATTGGAGATTGCAAGTGTCATCTGGGTACACTGCTACTCTGGCTCTTTCTAGTGGTTCTGGGCCGAGTTTCCTTCCCTCGTTTTTAAGAATCGAATAAGTCATGAAACCCCCAAGATTATGCCGTAACATCACTACATTTTCTAGAGCTTTGGATCTTCCCTGCTCCTGTGGACGAGGACCTAGCTTATTGATGAGATCTCGGAAACTTAAACGTCCGATCTTGGGAACTGTGAAGAGTAGCCTGCATCCTAATTGAATTGTCAGTTCAACCTCGCTCTCAGCTTGCCAAGGGGTTCCCACCAGAGTGTGCCAAAGCATTCATGGCTTCCTGCGAAGTGTATGTGTTATTTAGTACAACCAATATCGCACCAATATAAGCAGTAGCAAAGAAAACCGCAATGTATTCAGCACAATTTCCAGCCAAGATTCCAATTCTATCACCCGGTCTAATTCCAAAAGCGAGTAATCCTTGCGCGATATGCAAACTTTCAGATTGTAGTTTGTTGTAACTCCATCGCGACCCGATTGATGGACAGATAATGGCTTCATGTTCACCTCGTAACTCCGCTTGCTCGTCTAGGATTTCGCCTAGTGTATTGTATCGTAAAGGCGGAAAATTCGGTCCTTGAAGAAAAGATGGTGGATGGTGGTTTTTGGGAAGCTCAATAGTGAATTCCATCTCGAAGATGAGAGTTGTCCCCGCCCAAAATGTGAAGGTACAAACACCAAGATTACAATGCAATAAAGTACTAAAGAGAGCGACTGCAACAATGCCTCCTTGCTTCTCCGACGGTACAAAACTGTGAGGACTGTAGATTTCCAGCCACACTGCGTCGGCGGCTCGTCAAATTGCAAAAAGAGTGACGTACTCATGGAGATCGGCCTTGCAAGGTCCACACTTCATGGACAAAGATTTGCTCTCCAAATGCCAAAATGGTGCGGCCGTGGAATACGGTAAAATCCATTACATGCAAGGTAGTGGAAATTCACAGAATAGGGTAGGAAAGCTCCGTGGCGCAAAGCGGCAATCCACTAGGAAAGTCATTGCAGAGGAAGCCACGAAGTAAACCACAGGAACTCACCCGATGCTCCTCCGTTCCGCCACTGTCGCGAACAGGCTCCTAACGCCAAAGGCCTTGGTACATTGCATGCTCCCTCAGCAACCTGCACCTTCGAGCCTAATAGGCAGCGTCTCCGAATCGCATTATGCAGACGTCCATGGTGAAGCAGGCCAACTTGCCAGTAGTACCTCACTCAACCCCACTCCAGTCCGTGATCGGCATCAATGTGTCTCTCTGACGGGGTTACACTGCATCTTCCTCATGGAATCGACGGGAGACGATGAGGTATTGGGAGAGCGCTGTTGAGGGCAAATCACCCATCTACTTCGAAGTAGATGGTATATGGTATATGGTATATGGTATAAGGAGCATGGGCATGAGCGTTGCATGGTGAAGCACACGCGGCAGACTTTCCTAGTGCGGAGCTGAAAAACTGATGGTGGTGGTCCACTTAAAGTTATCTGATGGCGCTAATGTCGGCACTAGCCCGGTATGGGGTAATAGACCCGCTCTCCCAGTCACTTACATCATACAAAATATAGGGATGACCCTGGAAATAGCGGCCACCCTTAGATTGGCTCGGGCAGGGAGCCTTGATAACAAGTTATCTGATCGAGCTAAGAGGAACGTAACAAAAATCAAATACCGTACTGTACCTAGTCCGCGGTACTGCTTCTTCGTACGTAGTGTCCTCGAGCAAACCTCGGCGGTGATCGGGAAGGCATTGGGATTATTGGGCCGTTGGAGATCGGCGACTTGCGGCGAGTCGGGAGTCTACTTCGTACAATGCTTTGAGTAGCGTCAGCCGACGTGAAGTAGCTGGGCCATTAGTCGTGACGTGAACAGTCGAATTTTGTAAAGCTTTGCGCTGTGACGCTGCTTCGTGGTTCTCTTGCGCTATAATCATAAAGTAAAGCTATGACATTTCTAGTAACAAGTTTACACAACGCCAAATTTTGCTGGCCCATTACTCCATGCTGTGAAACAATGCCAAAGAAAACAGCCGTGCGAAAGTGTTCTTTCGCGGATCCAGAAATCATAAGAGCGCGCGGATGAACAGTGGTTCGGAATCCAAGAAGACCTCATTGTGTATCTCAACAGCATTCTTGCAGAGTGTCGCGAAGCGCGCGTCGGTGGGCTTTTCAGAGATGTCGTTAGCGATGGCATCTATATACAGATAGTATTGTGATTTAGTAACTTACCTCGTGTTTCTTGTCATGGCAAAACTCCTTCATCGCGTCACTTACTTGAAGCATTTGTAGCCCTGGGGTTTGCGATACATCTTCATTCCTGCACAAGTGTCAGCGATATAGCCAAAAGCTTCCTATAACCCAAGAAAACTCACGCATTTTCAGCAATTCTCGCCTTGCCGCCATTTCCAAAAACAACATTCTTGGAGAGCAAAGTCTGGACTTTACCAGTCTTTACATCTCTTGAAGCCACCGCCCAACGACTAGAAGAAACGGGCGTAACCTCTGCTACCTCAATCCCATACTTCACTTTCTTCTCGCACTTCTCTGCCGCCCATTCCAGATATTTACAAAACTCCTTCCGCGACGGCGCTGGAGATCCCTCGTTGCCAAGTGCAATGAACTTATCCAGGTCTCCTCGACTCTGAAGATAACTCAGAAAGCTGAATACCGAAGTAGGATCTCTCGGTGTTGCGAGGTCGTGCATGAAAGAATTTTGCATGTGCTCGAAAGAAGAGTTTGCAATATCTGTAGTGCTGAATTGGGAGCCCTGTTCGAGGAATAGAACATTGGATGAGGAATTGTTGTCCTCAATCGCTGCTGCGAGTGCTAAACTACTTGTTCCGAACCCGACGCAAATGAGATCATAAATTTGCGAGGAAATAGGTTGAAGGCGTTTGGTTGGCGTTGCCGACTGATAAGAGAAAGCGATTTGTGGCATCGCTTCTATCTTTGCGGATCTTCTTGCTTCGTCCGAAAGTTACAGATGGAGACTGTTCAAGGCGGAATATCAAAATGGTCGATTGAAATTTGAGCAGGCTAATTTTGATGCAGTAAGTGTGTAATGATCCAGAAATCTTCCACATGACACGCAGTCGTAAGTCAAATCGCAATTAGAGGACAAAACTGGCGTCCACGCCGACGGGCACCTTTTGTCCCGTAAAACCGAATCAGGGTGCTGAACCGCCGGCACCGAATGATCGATCGTCAGTTGCCTGGTTCTATTCGTGAATTGAGCCACTCTTTGCACGCGTTATGGAAACGATCTTAGGCCGTCGTTACGGGCTAATTATGCTCTACGAAAAGATCATAAGTTCTACATACGGGATAAGTGTGGCCTCTGCCACGCACCAAGACGCCTAGTCGTGATGGGTATATTTTCCGGTAAACTCCCTCCCCACCAAGGAAGGTCACACCCTGACACATATGTGGGCGGAGTGGCGTGCGGCATGTATTGGAGTGGGGTTGACGGTACGACTTGAAATTTTCTCGATCTTATCAGATCCTTTTCAAAAGCGTTACTCCGAGTGTTAAGCTTCAGGGGCGTTTGGAATCTTCCCATCTCGAGACTTACGCAGCGAAGAAAGACCTTGGCATGACAAACCCTCCTCTCTGAAAGCTGTCCCTGGTCCAGTGAAAACTGGAAGATCCGATGTCGGTAGAAGCTTCCATCATTCAAGCGATCACTATCATCGTATGCGACCTGGATTCTGTTGGCACGTCACTACGCAACACATTCAGAATAGAGACTATCTCTGTTGTTTACTTTTTGGCGTGCTAAAGAAAATTATAACAGCTGATATCCGTCTAGAGCGCTAGAATAACTCCAATCAATGCATAGCTATGCTACTTGTTTTTTCCTGCCTAATGATCCAGTGTCTGATGTAAAGCATTCTCCCTGTAGGCATCATTGCTTTTCACAAGCTCCTCGTGTGTTCCTTGGTCGATACACTTCCCATCTTCAAGAACAAAGATGCGATCTGCTCGTCTGATGGTATGAAGACGATGTGCAATTGCAATGACCGTGACGCCCTTGGCGATCTTCCCTAAAGCTTCTTCGAACAGCCGTTCAGACTCTGCATCTAAAGCGCTCGTTGATTCGTCCAATAACAGTAGGCGCGGCTTACGCAACAGGGCTCGGGCGATTGAAAGTCTCTGCATTTGTCCACCAGAGAAGTGATCTCCGTTGGAACCACAAGGTGTTTCATACCCCTCAGGTAAAGATGAAATCGTATCGTGAATGTTGGCGAGTCGACAAACCGTTTCAATTTCCTCCAGGCTGGGTTCATAGCCCGGTCGAGCACCCAGGGTAAGGTTGAAGCGTACAGTGCCATCGAAAAGAACGCTCTTCTGTGGCACGAGCGCGATATCATCGCGGAAGGAAACCGAATCGATCTTCGATATGTCAATACCATCAAGCTCGACTGCCCCAGAGCATGGAGAATAAAATCTCTCGACCAAGGCGATGATAGTAGACTTTCCAGCTCCGCTAGGACCCACTAGAGCGTTGAATTTCCCAGGTTGGATTGAAATGGTCAATCCTCGCAGAACCTCGATGTGTGGCCGTGCCGGATAGGAGAAAGACACACATCTGAAATCAACCGCCATACCATCGTCTCGAAACGTTCTCTTTTCTAGTGAGCCTTGGGATGATTCAAGATCTCCTGATGAAGACGAAGAATTCCTTGGTCGGAATTTCTTCTGCGGCCCGATATCGATCAAATCAAGGACTCGAGCTGCTGCGACCCCAGCCTTAGATATGTCCGGTGCGAGTGAAAATAATTGACCACAGAGCTGGGCACTAAATAAAAGTGCTGGAAGAACAGTGAAGAACTGGATCGAGCTAGCGTGCCCCTCAACTACCTGTTTAGTACCCCACCAAAAGGCAAGTGCGTAGATCAAGTTTCCGATACTGTAACACATTGCTAACCAAAAGTTTCCATAAGCGACGGTCTTCAGTGTCTCCATGTACGGTCCTTTCAGTGACCTCTTGAAAGTACCAGCAACCTCATCTTCTAGCGAGAAAATAGCTACGGTCTTGATTGATTCTACCGCTTCTGTCGCTAAGCTCACGGAATTGCTGAAGGCCTTTGAATGTCTTTCATGAAATTGAGTCAAGAGTCGTAGACGCAGAACTCCGGAGCCTAAAAGGAGGGGAACTGTAGCCAAGAGTACTACTGCAATTTTCCAATTGACAATATGCGCTAGGATGATACCGGCAGTCATGCTAACCACGATGGAGAGCATCACTCCCAGAATTGCTCCAGTGATGCCGCTGAGAGAATTTGCATCACTGCTGATGTATGAGATCAGAGTTCCAGGTGACCGGCCTTCAGATTCATGCCAAAACATGTCTTGAGAGAATAGCGATTGCAAGGAGAGGACTCGCACGGAGTACAGAAGCTTTTCGGACACTCGACCGAAGGAGGAAGTGCTGATAATATTTGCAAAGAATTCAATGACAGCTAATATGAAAAATAATAGCCCATAGAGCATTCCACTGCTGCGGATTTTGTCTGCGCCACGACATGGATTTAGGCTGCTGATGGTGTGACCAAAAATTACTGCTTCTCCAGAATATGAACCTCCGACGACGAAAGCTGCTGCCACACCAAGGAAAACAAAGAACAGATGTCGCCTTGCCATTGATATAATACCGATAAATGTCGAATAAAAGTTCCTTTGGGGGGTTGGGAGATCCGGGGTCTCTCTGGGGTTTTCAATTTCTGGTGCAATGTCGGTATCGATTCCCCGCATCGTTTCTCCAGATTGTTTCTCATTGATAATGTCACTCCCCCGGAGAGCTGTCTGTCTCTGAGCATCGGCTCTCCCGATCGATATTATCTCATTTTTACCATCTGGTACTACTTTGTCGGTAATCTGTAGACTCTGGAGGCGAACCATACTAGCAAAGGCGCCATTCTTCTCGATAAGTTCAGAGTATGTTCCCTGTTCGATAATCTCACCAGGGCCCATGACTACAATGTTCTGTGCGGTCTTTACGGTTGATAGTCGGTGAGCAATCGTAATTGTTGTCCGTCCAATGGCAACCATATCTAGAGCCGTCTGAATGAGGCGTTCGCTAGCCGAGTCAAGCGAGGCAGTCGCTTCATCGAGTAAGAGAATTGATGGGCTACGAACCAATGCGCGAGCAAGGGCCACTCTTTGCTTCTGCCCTCCACTAATTCGCTTTCCACCTGGGCCTGCCATGGTCGCGAGGCCGTGCTCGAGTCGATTTATGAAGGAAATAGCATCTGCATCCCTCGCAGCATCGCGTACTAGGCTGACGATTTGTTGGACTTCTGGAGAGCTTGATGCAACTAAATCGTCAAAATCCTCTCCATTGCGAACTGAATGAGTGAGATCTGCAAGGCTCGAGTCAAGCAAAGCTCCCTTCAAGCTGCTGTGCTTCTCTGAGGGGGAATTCACCAATCCGTATGCGATATTTTCAAGAATAGATCGATCAAACAGTGTCGAATCCTGCGATACCGTTCCAACAAATCCCCTAACGTTTCGAACGTTGAGAGTCTGGAGGTCGTGTCCATCAAGATATACGTAACCACTGTCTGGATCATAGAGCCTTTGAATGAGTGCGGCCACGGTCGATTTACCACTCCCAGAAAGTCCTACGAAAGCGGTTTGTTTATTGGCGGGGATTGTGAGT
The DNA here is from genome assembly GCA_003988945.1 of Chaetoscypha palmicola. Taxonomy (NCBI): domain Eukaryota; kingdom Fungi; phylum Ascomycota; class Leotiomycetes; order Helotiales; family Helotiaceae; genus Chaetoscypha; species Chaetoscypha palmicola. Next base: position 19,228 of record QYAH01000203.1, on the reverse strand, counting down.
GAAAAATTGTGTAAAACTTGGGCCTCAGGTCTGGAGGGATACGCGAAAGAAACGTTCCGAAATTCGAGCTCGCCGGATATATCAGTGAGCATTGTTCCATCAGATCCGGATGTTCCATCAATGTTCGACGTTCGTTCTATCGTCGCAACTAATTTTTCATAGGCGCCAGCTGCTGATCCAAAAATCTGTAGGAAGGGAGCAACCTGACTAATTACAAAGGATGCTTCAATAATGATTAGCTCAATATTTCAGGGAGATTGGGATCACTCACAATCTACAAGCAGAAAGATTACAGTGTACACAGCGCCCACTGTTGCACCAGAACCATTGTTATCCACCGAATCAGCAATCAATCGACTTCCTTGCCAATAAGCTAGCGCATTTCCACAATACGCGATGAAATACATAGCTCCAAGTTGAATAGAAGACGCGAATACCTTTTGAAACCCACTCTTCTGAGAACGAGCGAGATGTCCAGCATAGACAGCCTCTAAGCGAAGACTTGCCCCAAATGCCTGTAGTAGAGGTATATTGGCAAGACCAGCAGATGCAACAGCTGTAGCTGCTGCGACATGATCTGAAATCCTACTAGTATACCTCTGAGTGAAGTAGCCTCCTACTAATCCCATGAGAAGATACGCAGGTAGGAGACAGCAAAGCATCCCAGCAAGCTTGGGGCTCTTAATGAAGGAGACGATATAAGCTGCCACTAGATACGAAACGCTGGAGAGACAAATTCCAACTTTCTCGGAAGTCCCAGTTTGAATGGTCTGGAGATCCACATCAAGACGAGACGCCACCTCTCCCGCAGGGAGAGTATCGAAAAACGCAACCTCTTGTCGCAATAATACGTCCAAATACTGTTTTCGTAGACGTCGCACAAGTCTCTCTCCAAGTATACTCCAGCATCCCGTGTGGATGTAAATAAAAGCGAAATTGGCGATGGTGACATAGATGACAAGGAGGACTTTATCTATAACACTCTGCGACACGGTGTTCGAGGCCTCTGTAGAGGCCGTTGCTTCACAGGATGCTGCGTTGAGACCATCCACCAGTTGGCCGAACAATATTCCCAGTAAAGGGAACGGGACGCCAGCTGCAATACCACATACTATGCCTCCAAGGAGCAAAACATAGTCTAAGAACTCAGGACCGCTCGCCAACAAAAGTCGAAAGTACGAAGTAGATTGATTGCCGCTCTTTGTGGGGGGGTCTTTTCGTTCTGGAGCAGCTGACTGAGTGCCCATGGCAGATACGACGGTGGTGAGGTTGCTTATGGTTTGAGAACAGCCTCTTTGTTGCCAGACATCTGAGGATAATCGACCGACAAAGTAATGCAAGAATGAGTCTTTGGAACCAAGAAAGTGCGGTTACCAATGAGTACACACTGGATGTCGCTGTAAACTAGCAGGGAAGGATCATGCGGTCTGGGGGGTCGCTACATACTTCTAGCTGGAACATATTGTCAGGGTGGTAAATTTCCTAGGTATTCAAGCTCGAAGAACGCCATGTTTAGCTGGAAATTTAATTACCGGAAATGAAGCATGTTCCATAATTGGCAGGCCACTGTGGTATTGCCGCCTTAAGCTGCTCCGGTCCCCCGCGAGAAAGGATTTACTGGCAAGTAGAGGCCCGCTCAGGAGCCAATGACATGTTCAAAGGTATCGTGGAACCAGGAGGACAAGGAAGAGATTTTATCAGATCATCAGATAATAGCTTGGCCCCTGCACCTAGTCTAGGGCCTTTGTTAGTGCAAGGTCCACAATATCTGATCGTGGTAACTCTTCCGATGCTCAACGTAATCTAATCAGATCGATCTTTTCTGGTGGCCGAGACCGCAGACAGGGGATCACCAGATGTCTGCTGCCGGACTGTGGATGAACCTACGCTATCTGCGGCCATGTCCGGAAAAGATGTGCGAGGCGCGCCTCGAGTGACGTTGAAGACAATAGGATTATGGGAATCTCCGTAATTACGTTAATGCCTGGTAAATCTCACGCTGGAGAAATAGCGTTTTGATGGAGACTTAGAACGGAAGGGTTTCGTTCTGACTTGGCGCAAAATTTTTATCTCAGTTTTCAGACCCTCTGTAAGCGTATTGCTATGTAGCATCCAACAACTGCTAAGTAGCATCTAACCCCCCACATAATACTAGTAATTACCATACTGAATACGGGCGGTAGGATGTACGCTCGTAGAACCAACTATGCACGTTTCCACCTCGCCGTCGTAACCCTCGCTGTCGCTGTTGCTGTCGACTACCTACCAGGATAAAAGTACGTATCTGTACCGAGTGAACGAGGAATGAACACTTTCCTATACAAGAGCCATAGAGCGCTCCTGCGTAGTGTGAAGCTCACCTTATAACATGTTAGAACTGGATTAATATTTGCCTAAACGACTTTCCGCTCTCTATAATCAAACGATGTTTGTCATCTGTTTGTGTTAAAAGATATTTAAAAACAGCTCTACTAATTCTCGCGATGCTGAAATGTTAACAAGTGCCGCTACTAGCTAATCACCTAGCGTAATCCCACGTTGATCCCTATAACGTGGAAGAAGATAGAGATGTTAGACTATACTCATACCTATATTACTACACGTTACTTTATAACCCCTTGTCAGTAGGACATCACAGCGTAGAATACCACTTGAGTACTTAGTATATACAACTCAATTTGTAAATCCGTATACTGTAAAGAGAGACTAAGAAAATTACTTGTAGTAACTTCTTATCCGAATACCTTTTTACGGTGACAGTTGTCGAGCATAGTTTGATTCTGTTCGGTACACTACCGCGAAACAATCGTATAACCCTGAAACTACTTCATCTAGTCTTTATCTAGTGAGGATCGTCGTGAAAATAAATTGAATCGAAGCCGTAACTTGCTGATGATAGGAAAACTGCGGGAATACACTATTAGTACAAAACTAACCGCTTATATCACACTAAAGAGTGCTTCTAAGATATAGTGATTACGTGGCTTGAACGCGACCTAGGAAGCAAGTACTATTCATGTAGACACAAACTATAAATGCTATTGTGGTGGATTAGAGGAACTTGGGAACATAGTACTAGTAGATACCGCAGGCGACGTTTAAAAGATCTCACTGTGAATCAACCTCCTCTTATACCCTTGAGATTTAACTGTCGCATTTCTCTCGACTTGAGAAACTCTATAGATACTTCCCCTCTCCTAGGCACGTAGCACATTAGTAATTTGGTCAAATATCTTATGTGTCGGTAACCTCAGTTATCGATCGGTAAGCGCTTAGACGGTGCATTACTACGTAACCCGTGCTATAGAACCTCGCCACTCGTAGTAGAAGTCCGTAGTAGTTAGAGTTGATTATGTGATTGATTAATAGATTATGTGCTAAGAAAGGGAGTGCTAGGTAGGTAGAAAGCGGGGTATAAGTAGGTAATTATCTATAGTATATGTGGAATAAACATTATAGCATTAATAGATGATGTAGTAGTCGTAGTAACTACTAAGCAATTGTTGAGAAGTATTTTCTATCTTTCTCATAGCTAGTTTAATGTATTTTACGTTCGTTCGAATTATAATCTGTGCCTGCCCCGATTCTATACGCATTCGGGGACTAGCTCCTCCGGGACCTCCCATCTGTATTTTAGATAATCAGGTACCGTATTGATTAATTTACTATACTATTGCGAATAAGCAGAATTGTTGTAATCGTATTTTCTCTAGACTGGGTACTACAAAGCAAGTAAAACGTTTCTCTAGCCTTTGAAAGGCCTACTAATTTAGCCTTATAAACAGATTAGCTTACTTGGTTGTACTAAGAGCACTACGCAGTGTGATCTAAGCTACCTAATCGTTAGTTAGCGACAACTATAAAAGAGTAAAGTTGTCGGTAGCGCTATGACTACGCAAGTCTGCTAGGGTCGGTATAGTTTAGTTTCGTCTCACACAGGAAGTTTACAGGCGTAGCATATGTGTAATAATACTGACCAACATCCGGCAATATATTGAAGGCATATATTGTACGGGTTGCACGGGCAAGAACTCTCCAAGTCGTACATCCTCGTGCTACTCACGACATACTATTTTTAGATGACCAACATTCTCGTCAACAGTTTTGTTAGACAAATGTATTAGGTGTTTTGTAACTCTAGTAATAGACAGATCTTAAAATCTCAACCTTACCCACACTCAGTTCACATGCTCAATGACAGCGCCCTTCTCCTGCATTTCTAGCGCCCGCCTTTCTAAATCCTCGTTGTAGTGCGCGTTGTACGTATTCTTGTCGGTGAAAGCCACCAAGTAAGGTGCATTCGTGAAGAGGTAATTCATTTCTTCCAACGGCAGACCTTTGGTTTCTGGTAAGAAAAGGTAGAAAAAAACCGCGTTGGTGAAATTGCAGATGATGAAGAGAAAGTAGTATCGGTAGCCGATATTTGTCATTGCGATATCAGTAATCTGACCAATCATTGTGTTGAAGGCAAATGATATCATTGTCGCAATAGAGACACCTTTGGAACGGGTTCTCGTATCGAATATTTCTGCGGGAATGATCCAAGAGAGGGGACCGCAGGTAGCGCTAAACGAGAAATTGTAGGCCCAGGTGCAAATAATAAAACCCCATGAGGCTCCCTTGTTGTCGGCCACTCCAGGAGGGAACTCCGCAATGAGGACGCATGCGACGAGGAAAAAAACCTACATGTTGTGATGGTTAGTGACATATTGCTTTCACGGATACCTTGAATTAAAAAACCTACCATATTGAACAAGTTTCCGCTGATCAAAGGCCATCGCCTGCCCAGCTTATCTACAAACAGGACACAGAGTGCTTGGCCAAGCAAGCCTATGAGGTTATTGATAGCTTGGTATTTTAGGGCATCGGCTCCAGATATGCCAATTTGACCGTAGATCTTAACGCTGTAGTATTGTATTGCCGAAACACCGGTCATCTGGACCGAGGCTTGTAAAGCGCAAGCAATGAGGAGCCGACGGAAGGATGATTTATTTGTGAACAGCTCGGCGTAGGACTTTGCTTCATTTTCGTGCTCATCCGTGATAGTGTCTTGAATCTGGGCGAACTCTGCTCTCACCCATGAATCATTCTCGTCCCCGTTAGAATGGAGCCTGGCGAGGGTCTGTAGGCCCTCATCTGGTCGACCATGATCAACAAGCCACTGCAATATTGTTAGTCTGCAAAAGAGCCTCGAAGAGAGGAGCGATTACCCGTGGACTTTCGGGAAACGTGAAGATTAGGGCTCCAAGCACAACGGCTGGTACCATTTGAAGCGCAAGTGGGACGCGCCATTGTGCGGTAGAGTGTTTAATCCCAATGTAGGTCCCGTAAGATACCCAGCCGGCTACGAAAGCGCCCATACCCAACATAAACTGCTGAAGAGCGGTAATCGTCCCTCGGATGCTAGGGTGAGCAATCTCGGCCTGGTAAAGAGGAATTATCATGACCAAGAAGCCCACTCCTAGCCCTGCAATCCAGCGACCCGCCATGAGGTAGCTGAGATTTTGAGCGCCGGTCTGAAGGGCACCGCCAAGCAGGTAGACGACACAGCCGACTACGATCGTCCATCTTCTGCCGAACCTGTCTCCAATCTATGAGCAGTTAGTTAGTCCTTGACAACGTTCTTTCTCTTTCTCACCGGTCCAGCTAGTCCAGCACCACAGAAAGCCCCTCCCGTAAAGAACGAGACTACAATTCCCCTGATGTCTGTTAGGTATATGGAATTGATCGCCGAGACTTGATATGCCTTACGTTTCTGTAGGTGTCGGCTTGTGGAAAAAGCCCTCGAATGTCTCGGATGCGATTCTGAATATAGTTTTAGTCGGCGCGTAGTTGTAGATGGACTAATAGAGATATGATGCCTACACTTCAGCAATGACTCCTAAATCGTAACCAAAGAGCACCGATCCCATGGATGCAAAAACACCCACAAGAAACTATGCAGAAGTCAGTGAGGAAGCAAGACCTAAAAAGCTACAGCCAGCTATCTTTTGGAGATCTTCGTAGCAGAAAAAGACCTACCTGATATAATTTTGGAGAAAGCATAATGATTTCTTATGAATTGGCGTCGTATCCCTCGGATAGTTTGCTTCAGTATGAAAACAATTGCGCAAAGGGAACTCAGTTGGACGGCAGTGGTATTTTATACTCAGACCTCAATACCAAACTGAGCATGGTACTTCTAGCTCTAGAAGTCTGCGGGGGAAGCTGGGGTAGTTCATGCCAGCCACAGTAAGCTTGGGTCCATAGGAAGTGGTTGTATGGTGTTAGAACGTGGCTAGTCTCGCAAGTAGCCATTGCAGAATCAAGACCTCTTGAGCCAGGGCTGGTCTGAAATAGACGATCCTATTGGCACGCATAGACATGTCTGTCTGCTGATCCGCGCCATCTTGTACTTCATATCATAGTGTACGGAGTATTGTCTCGTTGAAGCGTAACTTGGAGTCTTGGCACTGACGAGCTCAGCACCTCCTTGACGTCCACGTTTTTCCTGCTAAGCGGGCAGCGAGTCTGGCGGTCAGAAGGCAATTGACTGGGTCAGAAGATAATTGACTGGATCAGAAGATAATTGATTGGATCCGAAGATAATTGACTGGCTCAGAAGTTTTATGGGGCTGGTCCTTTGTGGGGTGTCGTGGGGTGTGGAGGAGTGTGCTCTACTCCATAGTGACGATACGAAGTCCGATCATTCATGCGTACGACTACGAGATGCGGTCCTGTACAGCACTGTTTGCATATTAGTAACAATAATCCACATACGGCGAAATCGTCTCCTCCAATCACGACAAGGCCTGAAACTCGAACCTACCTAGGTGCTTAATTAGAGTGTATCGATGCAGGTGTTTAACCGAGGACTGAGGCCAATCAAGCTTCGGGCGTACAGTACAGTCCAATGTACGAAGTAGTTTCAGATTTGTTATGGATTCAGGACTAGTTGGTGCGGGGCGGGAGAGAAGGTATAGGGGATACTAGTGCATTCACGCTGAAAGCGCGCCAATCACAACGCGTGCTTTGAATTTGGACCTTGCAGAAGACGGCTTTCGAGGACATGTTAGTGGTAGTTGAACAAGCGAGAACAAGAACAAGAAAAAACCACAACCAAAATCAGCTATGTCCTGGGGTCTGTACCTGGATACACCTGGATCGTTTGGTCTAATGACTCGTTTGGAAAGTGGGATGCTAGTAGTCTCACTGCCGGTGCTTCGCAGAGAAGTGACCCCTGGAGTTGGGCCCATCAACAGTTCACCATACATCCACTTAATCATGATAGATAATACAAAGAGTACTGAAGTAAGTTTCCCATCTTCTCTTGGAAAGCTTCCGTTGAGCTTGAGTCTTGTTCTTGCAGCCGCCCGCTCGTGTCTGAGTATCTGAGCAACCATGACGAGCTTCACAAGGACCGAAGAGGGCGTGAATGCAATAATCAATGTCGAGGTGTCCAAGAGGCTGTCAAAGATTGGTATTTCAATAACATTAATGGAAGAAATCGCAGCAATTATGCTAATGAAGATGCAGAGGACAACATCTACGGGGGTTTTCTGGAGTGAGTGTTCTCCAACTGTTCACATTCTTTTGCATTTCGCTAGGGATACAACGTTCTTTGGCAAGGCCAGAACTAGCGGAAGTCAACTTGCCAGCACCAGAAACTTCCGCCGGACGATATAGACACAGAAGCTCTGTGTTTCCCATATTTGCCGTCGGATGCACGATGATCCCAGCCTGTTTCTTCTCAAGCTTACTGGCGTGTGCTTCTCTCCTATTTGACCATCGATTCTTTTCGCATTTACAAGAAATGCCCACCTCGAAGAATCGTGTGGTACCGACTTGTATTCCTGTTACTGACAAACGTTCCTCTGTATGCGCGCTTTCATAAGTTCGATCTTCCCTCTTTCTAAATTGCAAACGCATGTTTTTTGTTCAACCCCCGTGAATCGCGATGTCTCTCCTTCTGAGCATTGGACTCAAAGCTCACGGAATAAACTCAGACATATGGGCCGCTGCATATATGGTGGTATCTACGAACCAGGAAGCCCGCTGTCAGACAAGCACGGTTATCGAACCGACGTTCTTGAAGCTCTACGAGAGCTCAATATTCCAGTAATTCGATATCCAGGAGGAAACTTTGTTGCCACCTACCACTGGCAGGATGGAGTTGGACCTAAAGAAGACCGGCCTTCGAGGCCTGAGCTTGCCTGGTCTGGGACTGAGTCCAACGAATTCGGTAAGCCTTTGCCAGCAAATTCACAACCGCGTTCTCAATTCACGATACTAAGTCATTGGATCTAGGGACTGATGAGTTCATGCACTGGCTCAGCGTACTTTCAGAAGGCCGGGAACAGAGAGTAGAGCCCTATTTCGCCCTGAACTTCGGAACTGGAACCTTGGAAGAAGCATTGGCGTGGGTAGAATACTGTAATGGCACTCAAAACACCTACTACGCCAATCTACGTCGCAAGAATGGCCATCCAGAGCCTTATAAAATCAAGTACTGGGCTCTCGGCAATGAGGTGCCATTTTCCTCTCGTGTCAATACTCAATTACTTCACTGACACATTTCTAGATGTGGGGGCCCTGGCAAGTCGGCCAGATGACAGCAACCCAATATGCCAATACCGCAACTCAATGGGCTAAAGCTCTAAAGCTTCTCGATCCTTCCCTTTGTCTCATCCTCTGCGGCCAAGAAGGACTCTCATCGTGGGATCACACCGTTCTGTCCCAGTGTATAAAATATGTAGACATGCATAGTATCCACATGTATGTAGCTTCCCCTCAACATCCTCAAAATGCCCTTGCCCCACTGGCGGCAGAGAGAGCTATCGAGACTACGGCTGCGTTGATCGATATTGCGAGGATCGAGAATAGAGTCGCGCCGAGCGTCCCCCAGACCTCTATATGTTTTGATGAATGGAACATGTGGGATCCGATTCGCGCTCCTGGGGAAGACGGCGGAGAGGAAGCTTATACACTTTCCGACGCGCTTGGTGTTGCAGTTTGGTTGAACGTTTTCGTCAGGCAGAGTCGATGGGTGGGCATGGCGAATATCGCGCAGAGTGTCAATGTTATTAGTCCGCTCATGACGAGTAAAGATGGGATTACTAAGCAAACTACTTGGTGGCCCCTACTTTTGTACTGTAAGTACATGCGCGGGTACACGATTGGGGTTCATCTCAGAGGACCTGCTTATGATGGAGAGACCTATCCGCCATGGCTGCAAGGCACACTTGCTGAGGGTGCCAGCTGGCTCGATATCTCCGCATGTATCACCTCCTCTGGGACAGTGACTCTCGCGGTAGTCAATGTCAGTGAGACGGCAGACTTCTCAACAGAGCTTAACGGCATCGGAACAGATATCAGAGTTTACACCGTTACAGGAAGCAATGTCAGTGTCAGGAACACTGAGGCTAAGGAAGAGGTTGGTGTCAAGGAAACTGCTTGGGATGGGAAAGGAAAGTACGTGTTCCGAAAACACAGTCTGACAATGCTGAGATGGGAGACTGGAAAGGAGGTTCGCCAAGTGGGAAAGTGTAAGGCGGAGAGTGTCGATATGAGAAAAATGGTTTCGACAGCTAATGATTGGACGTAACAAGTGGGCGACGTAACGAAAGCCTCCTGTTGAGCGCGTCGATCTTATATCTCATATATTCCAATAAGCCATTATCCCTCCCAAGAGCACACGAAGGTCGCGGTAATCAAAGTCCTGAGTCTTAAGCCCTGAGTCCCGTATACCATATTACCCGGTTTGTGATACTACCGTGAATGAAGACCTCCATTAACTTATATAGACCAGTCCAGAAAGAATACGAGGGGAGCCAGTGCGTGTACAAGGCTAGATCAGTAGCCTTTTCTCGGTAAAGAATATAATTTATTTGCTTCGTATTACCTAGTCAAAGAAGAATATGAGTACAGCCAGTCGAGTTACTCGCGACGGTATTTCAAAACGAGTAGTACGCTATACAGCAAGTCACATTCTTTCAGACTCTTTCGGACGGAGTGGCCCCAAAGAACGTCAAAGTCTTTAGAGAACCAAGTAACATCCATCCTCGCCCTAATCCCTGTACACGTAGCACAAATGTCTCTTCAGCTCTCAACGGCCAAAACCTTAGCCCCAACTAACTTGCCCATGTCTATTGTGACAACCCAATATTCGTATCTCGCACCCCCCCGAGCAATCCTGTACACCATTGCATCACACCCTTTACCTAACTTCCTCACAGCCTCAACCACGCCTTCGTATTCGCCCTGGGCATCCCATTCATTAATGTTCATAATCTGGACGTCTGCATTGCTAGGTGAAGGGTGACCTGCCGTCTTCGCGAACGTCACTATCACACAAGTACATTAGTATACACCTTAGTATGTCTTCTGTGCAAACGGAACATGGGAAAAAGACGTGGCGTACCTTCATCTGGCAATTTCTTTCCATCGAATCTTAACACCACGGGAGTAAATTTCTCATCCGCATCGCTGACATACCACGCGTCCCTGGTCGCATCCCTCAACACCGAGGGGACTTCCACACCCTCATCCACGGCTTTCAAGTCTATCTTCCCACTTGTCGTATTCGCAACCTCTTCATTGGGATCTCTGTTTGCCTTATCGAGGAACGATGCATAGTCTTCGTCAGAAGCCATTTCATCTGGTCTGTTGACTCGTCTGGTGATAGAAAGTGGTGAAGCTTCCGCAGGTCTGCTGTAGAATCGTATCTTAGACGGAGTTCTGGAGATGCATATCACCCTAAGGAAAGTAGAGTGGAGAAAAGATCTCTCGCTCACGCTTTCAATGGTACTGAAGCGCCAGCCCCGACCGTCTTCAGGGTTTCTGGTTGTTCCCCCCCTCTGGCGCTCTGCAAATGGTTGTATGTGTTCCTTTGAACTTGGCCGCCGTCTAGCCCCAGGAGACTCCTGGAATTTTCTACCTGGCCAGACAGAGTGTCTCGAATGGATGTTGGCCGATTGGTAAGCACTTCCTGCTCTAACCCCAGTTCGACAGTACTTGAGTGATCGAATGGTTGCTGATGCCCGTGTAACTGGTGGTCTACTCTTGCAAACTGTGAGTTGACAGCGCTTTGAGGTATGCTAGGTTCAGGATTCTGTATCTGCTTCTTTTTATCGCGTCGTCGTTGAATGGATCGTTGGGCGACGGCGATTGTAGATCCTATTACGCCCATGAGAATTGTTGTTGTTCGCGAAACGGCAAGGTGGACGTCGGGTGCGTTTGCCAGTCCCACCAGCCTTAAGATGACGGGCAGGGCTTGTAGCGATGACGGAACAGGCCCGAACGCCAGCTCTCGGCAGAGATACTACAGTATGTATGTCGCGTTTCAGCTTCAAATACACATGAACCATCCGGGAGACGAAAGCTGTGACTGCTCGACTCGACTCGGATGACTACTATCTCATACTCAGAGGCAACGACGCGTGACCTTTTTTTTTTAAAGTGCTATTTAGCAATCCAGGTTACAAGAAAATTAATATGGCACCAGAAGATTGCGCTCATCATACTGTACTACAGTTCGGTAAATGAGATCAAGATTTGTTCACTTTTACAGCAGATAGAAAATCTCATGCGCTTTTGATATAATATTCATTTCGTTGAATGCTGACTACTTATGCCCAGGTGGATGGATGTCAAGAGACAATATGCATTGCGGTCCCCCCCGCCCAGTACACCGAAATGAAAAGCCGAAAACGTTGAATTGCAAATGACACCAGCTTTACGAGGCTGGAGCAATATCCTTCTTGAGGGTACCCAAGAATTGATGCTTCTCTGCCGGAGTCTGGTATGCGCCGTGACCGAACTTTGAGGAGGTATCAATCCACTTCAAGTCAACCTTCTCCAAAGCCTTCCTTGAAGTGTGAACGAACATGGACTTGCGGAGAGTCATGACGCGCTTCTTAACTCCAGGAACAGAACCCTTGAGAATGATGAAGTCGTTCTTAACCTCTCCGTAACGGACGAATCCACCCATGCTGTTTGATTGTTAGCGTCGGCAACATCTTTAGAAAGCGCAAAACGTACGGTGTAATTTGTTTCTTGGAGTGATCAAATTCAGTTGTGGCGTTGCCCTCGTCAGAGCCCTTTCCAATACGATAGACCTTGTGGTTGACCGATGTGCGGTGATGGTATCCGTCTTGACCAGCACGGGCAACGGTCCATTGAACGTGGGAAGGATGCCAGGCACCGATACAGGCGACCTTTCGGAGACCCTTGTGTGTCTTTCTCGGAAGCTTCTTAGTACCCCATCTGCTAGTAACGCCGGAGAAACCGTGACCCTTGGTGACGGCGATAACATCAATCATTTCATCCTGCTCGAAAATGGAACTAATCTCAACTGGCTTCTCAAAGAGTCCTTTAGCAAAGTCGACCTTCTGCTCGACGCTACCACCGTTGACCTGAATTTCCATCAAATGGGCTTTCTTCTGCTTGAGGGGGGTCTGGCGGATTTGAGTGTGGGCGAGGACACGGACGACAGAGCAGTACTTTTGGATGCGGGCAATATCGCGGGCAACTTCAGCACCCTTGGCCTCGGAGTACTTCTTTGCATACTTGGTGAAAGCCTTCTTCTTGCTCTTGTACCAGTTCTTGTAGAATCGGCGCTTGAGTTCGTCGCTCAAATGCTCAGCCCAGACTGTGGTGAGTGAACGCAGACCGCGAGGAGTCTCGATATAACCGACTAGACCAACAACGATCACCTAAAGTAGATGTTAGCCATTGACTCAATTGCCAAGCGGGCTGCATTGTTCGTACTGGTGGTGTCTCAATGACAGTAACGGCCTCAACAACCTCCTTTTTGTGTGATTTCGCCCCGGGTCTATCGAGATCACGGACGATTGTGGTCATACCAGCCTTATAACCAAGCGTTGCAGTGAGGTGGACTGGCTTCTTTGGGTCATCCTTTGGGAATCTTTCGCGAGGTCAGTGTGAGGTCGAAGGGCCGCCGCAAAGCTGGCTGCAACTATTTCGCAGACTTTCCGGGGTAGTTCTAGGAGGGATGCTTACGACTTGACCTATGTAATATTAGTAAACGTTCATCCTGAGCGCGATCTGCTAATTATCAAAAATTACCTTTCCTCTGTGACGAGCAGCTCTCTTTCGTGGTAGGTACGCCAACGAACCATGACGGGGTGCCTCAAACTTTCGGTGACTCATGTTTCTTGATCTCCAAGAATATCTTCCTAGAAATTAGTTGTTGTCGGGACTTGAGAGTCAATGGTTGTCGCGAAGTCGAATATCCAAATACTCAAAAATTCCGCGAGGCGAAAGTGTGGTGGGAGCGCTAACGGTAGGTAAGCGAGTTGTTACTATCACGTGAGTGCCAAATATGCCCAGGTGACCTCGGGACCCGGATCATCCATGGACCCGATCATCATGGATGCTCCTAGCATAAACATAACATTTAGATTGGAGCTTTTGCTCTGACCATGCTTAATTATTCCTAGAAATAATGTAGTCTCTGCAAGTATCAGGTCCTCGTCCCGAGTCTGAACCAAATTCCTTGTTGTAATCCACGTACGCATTCTTTCAGTCTCAGCGAGATAGCTGTTGAAGGACAAAGATCAAATACAAATGAAAAGCAAAATTCAAAGGAAGAACTGAAGGGGATCTTATATCTCGATGTCAAAATTATTACATCATGACATCTGAATTTGGAGTCAATGATGGTAAATTAGAAGCTCGCGAAAAGCACGAACACAAGGAGTCCGTCGGATTCTCCCTCGCACCAACGATTCTTGAGAGCCAGAGTCCATCTTTGCTTAATTCACAGAAGCTACATGGTCAGCCTCCATTCAAAACATACCATTTTACTTATCTACCACGCGCAGAGCTACCATTGTCATCTTTTCTTAAATATGATCTTGAATTTCGACCTGCTGCAATGTTGTGTGCCTTGGACGCATCCTAGTCATGCCTCGCGACTGTATTGCTGATCAAGTGTCGCGCCTATGGCCCCTGCGGAGTCTTCGATAGAAAATGATTAAACCAATCCATTTATGAACATTCGCACACTAAAACTTGCTTCTGTACAACTATTTCCTCAATGCTTTCCAAGAAGAGAACAATCTACACTATCAAGATCCAGGGCCCATGACGGCGAATTCCCTCTACGTCAACTCAATTCCTAGCACATCAAACTTCGACTTTGGGTCCACTGTTGACCACTCCATTTGCGCCATGCCCATTGACGGCAGTAGGAGAAGCCACCTTTATCTCCCCTGCTGTGGAAGCCGGACCCGAACCTGCAGCGGAAACTATGCCTCCTTTCTTATCCTCTTCTCCCGAATCGTCGTAGTCTTCATCGACATCCATTTTTCGAGACGCTCGCTCAGGCTCGCCCACAGGGGTTGGCTGTGAAGGTGGAGGTGGAGCTTGAGCTGGAGGGTGTTCCATGCGCTCTCGCTCTCTGTCTCGATCTTCGGCCCCGAGGTCTTTAACTGCAGGTGGTGCTTGGGGTGGAGGGAGCTCATGAACGGGTGTATGCGGCGTGTGAGGACCAGGTGGGCCTTGCATGGGCGGTAGATGAGGCGGTGGTAGAGCGTGGGGAGCCGGGTGATGTGCTGCCTCGGAAGGGTGGTAATTTTCAGGCGCACGACGTTGCTCTTCGCGCCTCTGATCCTCGACACGTCGTAGGTCCTCAGCGCGTCTTTGATCTTCCATGCGTCGTTGATCGTCAGAACGGCGAATCTCGGAAGAATTGCGGCGGAAAGGTTCTCGAGGTGGCGTGGATTGTCTACGGTGATGCATATTGTCCATTCGAGCACGCTCTTCGTCAGAGGCTGGCTTTTTCAGCGGCGGTTGGTCGTCTTCCCACTCTCGCATACGTTTTGGACCGACGGAAGGGGGACGGTCGCCATTGCGTTCTGCTGCAGCCTCTTGGGCAGCCATAGCAGATGGTGGTGGTGGGGCGCCGCCCTCGATGCCACCCGGATTGGAAATATCAGGGTGGTGTTGATAGGATTGATGTGGATATCCGGATTTCGGAGATGGCATTCTATTGTTGTCCAAGATAGGACGAACCTCTGCGCGAGGACTATTTCCTCGTCCGAAAGGAGGTAGAGGGCCTGGACCGGAGCCATTCATTTGATTTTGTGCTGGAGGTAGGGTGGACGAGCTTGGACCTCCAGGGCCAGCATAGTTGGGATTCGATACACGAGCAGGCTGAGGAGGAGGGCCTTGCTGTGTTGGCGGAGGAGGTTGCTGTTGGGTGGATGGTTGAGGAGGACCCTGACCCGGATACGGCCCCAAGGGGTGATGTTCACGTGGAGGAGATCGCCGAGATAATGGAGGCGGAGGTCCTGATGGGCCGGGTCCATTTGATCCTCCAGGCACTGGTCCGGGCCCAGCAATTCCAGCGAGTCCCCCAGGTGGGCCTCGATCAGCTCCAGGTCCTGGTCCCGGGTATGGCCGCATTTGTTGTTCTTGTCTAGGACTAGGCCCACGTGCAAGAGGTGGGATAGGACCGGGTCCACGAGCAGGATCTCTTTGGTCGTATGGGTTTGCTGGCTGAGGCGGTGGATTGATTTCGGCCAGACGGCTGCCCCAACCATTGACGGTATTTGGGGGACCTTGCGCTTGTGCTTGAGGAGCAGAATTGCCCCATTGCGGACCTGGTGGTCCAACAGCACCAGTGGCTTGGTAGGCTTGTGGATGGACATCTTGAGGGAGGGGTGCGCTTGTTTGAACAGGCATGCCAGTATTCTGGCCATTACGTAGCAATTGCAGGCGAGCTTTGATGTGTATATTGGAAGGATCGAGTTCAGCTGCACGTTGGTACGCATCCAAAGCGTCGGTGATCTGATTGTTACAAGACTCATACTACAGGCACGCTTAGCACGGACCGAAGCCAACTGGGGGGTAGCAAAAGTAAACTCACCAGAGTACCCAAGTCGTACCAGACCTCGGAGATGTACGGGTTCAAGCGTATCGCGCGGGAGTACGCATCAAGTGCATCTCGGTACTGGTTGATCTGGTAATACAAAACGCCAATCGAGCACCAAAATGTTGGATTCCGTCCATCTCGGTAGACCGCTTGCTGATAGGCCTCATACGCTTTTGGGTACTTCTGCTGTGACATGTAGCATCGGCCAAGCAAATACCAGCTCTGTGCATCACCTTGGTCTGCCACGTGTTAGCGTGTGCAATGGGGGACAGATCGTTTTTGGGTGAGTCTCACCTGAGCTGACAGACTTCTCCAGGTACTCAATAGCACGCTCCTGGCTGGTAAAGCTATTACTTTGTTGATGGTGTAGCCAACCGAGTTGCTGGAGTACCTTCGCATGATTTGGATCCCGGTCGAGAACACGCATGTAGGCTGACTTTGCATTGTCATACTGTTTAAACGTCAGATAATTCTCTGAAAGCAAAAGTCCTCGCTAGCTTACATCTTTTTGTTGTTCGTGGACATGTCCAATCTGGAACCAAATATCCTCTTCCGTCAACGGAGTTGGTGGCACCGAAACAATGTATCGGAAACACTGCAAGGGATTAGGAGCTTGATACTCTCATAGGGGTTTCTCTCGCGTACCTCAAGACTCTGTTGATACTTTTGCTGTTGCTTGTAAATTATTCCAAGACGGAAGTAAATCTCGTTCGCTTTCTCAAAATCAGGCTGCATACGCATAACCTGTGAAAAGGCCTCCTCGGCATGTTCAAGAGACCCGTAGCGATCATAAAGAATCCCAATGCCGTACCAAAGTTTCGGTTCCTAGGCGACATGGTTAGACACAGCCTCCTCTGGTTTCTCGGATAGGCAAACCTTTGGGTCTCTGAGATGATACAGAGCTTGTTGATAAGCAGAGTATGCCTGCTGCAGGTCATCCATCATCAAATAGCAGTGGCCTGTGACATGTTAGTGTTGTGATAATTGACCAAGCCGTGTCTACACCCTACCGAGACTGCCCCAGACGTCGCCGTTATTTCCATCTAGCTTAAGTATACTCTGAAGGTATTCCACGGCTTTGTGAAACTGTTCTTGGGTTCGAAGAATGCAACTAATCGCATTCATTGCCGGTATGGATCGGGGGTTCGATCGAAGAGCATGTTCATAAGCTCCGACGGCCTCGTCGAGGTGACCCAAGAGCTCGGAAAGGCTCCCTTCAAATGATTTTTTTTTTAGCAACAATTCACCTAGTGATGAGTGCATCCGCAAAACATACCAATTTGAAGCCACACCGCTTCGTTCATGCTCACTAGTTGCTGTGTTGCTATCGGGAACTGCGCTTGTTGCTGTTGAGGGACCCCCATACTCGGAGGCGGAGGGCCACCTGGAGGGCCATGATGCATTTGCATACCTCCTGGAGGTGACGGATGATGAGTCGCCATTTCAGCAATTATTCGCGTGTGTCGGTGATGCGACGGCGACTCTATCGTGAGATTCGGGGTCTTGCGCCCAAACGGTGTCGCATGCGACGATGGGTTTAGGATCTCTCACGCAACGGAAGATGTCGGGAAACAATGTCTCTGGCCGAGCGACGATGCTGCGATCGGATGGGCTAGCAAGACAAGCAATCAAGATGTGGCTGCTACGCTGCAGTGCAGCACAGT
Source organism: Chaetoscypha palmicola (assembly GCA_003988945.1). Classification (NCBI taxonomy): domain Eukaryota; kingdom Fungi; phylum Ascomycota; class Leotiomycetes; order Helotiales; family Helotiaceae; genus Chaetoscypha; species Chaetoscypha palmicola. The sequence continues at coordinate 1,687 of QYAH01000203.1, read as the reverse complement.
GCAGCGATTTGGTGTTGTGTGGAATGGTAGTCGTTCTGGAGCTGGAACTGGAGTGTGATGAGGCGAGGCGAGGGGCTGGTGTGTCGTACTGAGTATCGCGAATAAACAACACCTCCACGTCTGGTGAAGATATAAATTATAGTTTCAAGTCTTTTAGATCTTCAATGAGCGAGAGGCTCTATGTATACGAGCGCTCGGGGCGAAGAGACGTGGTGGTGGTGGTGTTGTTGGTGATCGCGATGGTCGTAAAAGCGAGCAAAGCTATGGCGCTCAGTGTGCGATCAAGACTTGGAGGAGAGAAATCGTAGATGGGGAAGATGAACGATCCGTCAGAATCAAGTTGAACAACCCTTACCCACCGCTAGGAGAGCTGTTAGACCAGGGATCCACCTGAGGTGGCTACAGTACACGAGCCGAAGGGTCGTGGATCCCGTGCTTACGTAGGACACGGCCAGAAGTGGTGCAACGCCAAGGATATAGATAAGTCAAGCTCGCTTGGCGAGGAAGGAGCGGAGCTTACCTAAGTAGTTGGCCAGTCTACAAGGGGGTGTAGGAATTACAGTTAGGGCTTATCTAAGCTATATAAAAACACACTTAAACTTATAAACTTTATAAATCTATTATAATATAACTATAAAGTTTTTTCTTCTAGAAGTAAGAGTAGTATTATAACTTAAGAGATTCTATAGAGCTTTAATATAGAAAGTTATTATTAATTTAAGTTTAAATATAAAATATAATATAATTATTATATTAGTAGATTTCTCTAAATCTTAAAGAGTACATCTTTTAGCTTTTATCTATTTATATTAATTTTATTCTATTTAGAAGATAATACTTTATAAATATATTTTAATAGATTAAATAAGTCTAGACTATAATTCTTATATTCTTAAATAGTTTATTTATTATAGCTTTTAAATAGTTAAAAGAGGTTTTAAAGAATATTATATTTTAGAGAAAACTAAACTAAAGAGAAAAGAGATAGAAAGGTAAAAGACTTATACTTTATTATTATAACTCTATTAGTTTAGCTCCGAGTAATAACAAGAGTCGAATTATAAAAGGGTTATTATTAGGAACTTAAGGATATAGATATTATATAGAGTTAGCACGAGACTAATATCAGCTGACTAAACATCAGCTGACTGACGTTATATGATTAGACCCGGCTAAGTCTATACTTCTCTTATATATATAAACACTTCTCTCTTATACTCTCTTTAATAGTTATTCTTATATATATATAATTAAATTAGTTATTATTAAATACGTGTTATTTAGTACTCTATAGTATAGGTACCCTTTTTATATATATATATCCCTACCTCTCTAATACTAATTAGTAATTAGTTTTATTAATTACAGATTAACTAAGGTTAAATAGAAGAGGTATTCTTTATATAAGGAGGCGTATTAAGCTTCTAAGTCCTAGAGTACTTACACCTAGCTTTAATCTACTAAAAGACGTATTAAGCCCTAAAGTAGGCGTATTAAGCTTATAAGTAGAGTATATTCCTAGGGACGAAATTAAAAGAATAAAGTAGATGTATTAAGCTTATAGAATTCTAGAGACAAATCTAAGGAAAGTAAAGTAATAAACTAAACTAATAAACTTATATATTATATAATAATAGTCTATTTACTATATAAACTAGATATAATAGTATAATCCTACTATAAATAT
>QYAH01000202.1:0-40971 GCA_003988945.1 Chaetoscypha palmicola | reverse complement strand
TGGTGTTCATGAATACCATATGGTAGTCACGATTACCGTGGTATTCACGAATACCATATGGTATTCGTCAACACCATGATTCGCGACTACCACGGAACACATCGTTTGTGAAATACAGATACGCATTACTGACTTCCGTTAGTAGAAGCTCAGGTTCTCTCATTTGAAGTGTTAGTGGCTTAGACATACTCTTTCTCCTTACCAACATCGCCATGTAAATCGAAATGCACCAAGTCAAAAGGAGGACTTCCTGAATCTATGTCCATCTGTAATCTTCGGCTAAGAGCTTCAAAACTACCCGGTCGAAGAATCTCTAAAGCAACTTGTGGAGCCCCCCACAGCGGTTTGTAATGTTCCTGAATTCCTAGAAGATGGATCTGCGCAAGATAGGCGTGGAGTTCGCGGTACTCATGAACCGAATTTCTCCTTAGAGATCGTGCAATTACCAATAGAACTCTGAAAGGTTCTACTCTGGACAAGCGTCGAGCCTCGAATGGTGGATCGGAATCGAGAGGTGAGGCCCCAACTCTTTTGACGGTGATGTTGGGCTCAAGCATGGAATCTGGTTGAAGGGTTGGTGACCATAATCCTGGGTATTCCAGAATCTCCCATAAGAACTGACGAATATTCAAACAGTCAGGCCCTCTTGGCGAATTTTCGTGGTCCGAATCGTATACATTGATGCGAAGACCTTTCACATTGGCGAAATTTTCGTCATCCAGTTCTAATTGTTGGAAGAGTGTGGTTCGGTAATTGTTAAGCCCATCGCGAACTTTAGCGGCTCTTGACTCGTTTTCTATTCTCAACTGAAGGTCTGCGCATACATCTTCTACTGCTGTAGAAATGGAGGCATTTTCAGGATGAGGAGGATATTGTTCGATATACCAGAAGTAGTCTTCTCTGTCGGTAGCGCTCTTGAATGGATCTTTTATCATCAATCCTGTATGTTTAGGTTGTCCATCCAATTCTATGTTGACCCGACATCGACGTCCAAGTGATTGCTCATCAATCAATGGCGCCTCGTAAATTGATATTGTCCTTTCAGTGAGGTGTTGCATTATGTGAAAATTCTGCTCGGTCATCAAAAAGTTTCAAAGAAAAAATGGCCCAAGATCTTTCGAGCCTTGTATGTAGTTATTGAATCATAATTGCCGTGTTGCTGCGGCTCAAGTTTTCCCGCTCGGGGGCTGTTGCTTTTCTCGCTACCCCAGGAGGCCTCGTCAAAGCGGCGACAATTACCTACGTACAGGTGTGTCCAGCTGCAGGAGCGAGGGAAGATTCAGCTCCTCGTTCATCGAATCGAGAACTTGTTATTGGCTATGCTTTGAGAGGGCTGTGGTGGCGGGGTGTGGTGCCTTTGTCACTGTAACTGGGATATTTCGGTCAGCTTCTCATGCTCAGAGCCTTATTCAAGTTAAATTACAGTTTCCACAATCCCGAATCCACCACAGCACCATTTTCATTTATGCTACTATTAATGTTATAGAATATTACCTCCAAAGAATCCTCGCATAAACCACCCATTATCTGAAATGGCTCTCGCCGAACCTACTCCGCGCTACTTCCTCTTAGAAGAGCCTCTCGAAACAGAATATGTGCACAAACTACTTGGGAGACTTGTTGTTCATAAGAAAGATCCCAAAAGTAACTACGAGCCAGCTCGCTCCTACGATCTCAACACTATCGCACCGGATCTTTACCCAAAAACGCCCGCGTCCTTTAAAGACGTGAAAAAGCTGTTCAAAAGCGCGAAGAGCTTTGGTGCAAGGTTTGCGGTTATTAGACTTCTCGAAGTCTTTGGCAAAGGATTCACAGAGTCTGGTCATATCGTCGAAGCTCCCATGTTCCAGCGATACACAATGGAACGAGTGCCACAGACGTTCGAGCTTCTGAAGAACGACACCACATACCACAACTTAGCTTTACAAATGCTCCAGAAGACAAAAGGCTCACCTATCTACTTGGTGACTGGACTGCTCACTTGTACCGACATGAAGGTCTACAACACAGTCGCAAGTGGAAAAGACTACGGGGGTAAGACGGGTGTTGACCCAACCGTGGTTGGAGCTCTGACAGGAGTCAACGTCGGAGGGGAACTAGCGATGGGCGGTTCAGAACAGCACATTATCTCGGGCATTGGTACAGCGGTGGGAGAAATGGTTGTCGCTGTTGGTTACCACGAGGTTTCGTTGGAGATCAAGGAGAAGGCAGGCTGGCAGTTTTCGCTTCGACAGATATTGGGTTCTCAAGCGCCAGTGCAGACAATTGCCTTATGTGATCATCCCATACCTGGAGACATAGCAGGCTTTTTCTCTAGGTGTCCCGCAGTCCAACAGTTAGTCGAAGCTACGGACTCTGAAGACGAGTCAGACGAGTCAGACGAGACATATGCATTTGAGCTCTGTACGTAGAATGATTGGCCGCATAGGGTTGAGGCTTTCTCCCTATAGAACACGTTCTACAGAGAGAGCTTTAACACAATATCGAACTACGTTACATCTGATTATTACAATTGCATCCAAATATTCATATTCTAAGCATTTCCATCCATGATGAGTGACATTCGGCCAAAGGAGGAAACATTAGACTCTTCTCTACTCTCGTCGGATAGCGTATCTCTCAAGTTGTGTGCGTCTTTCTTCGCCCGTAATTCCTCGTTCACCTCCCAATTCTTGTCCATTTTCAAAACGTCGATATTCTCCCTGCCAAGTATGTTCATCATTTGGGGGACGACCTTCGCGTATATAGCGTCGGCTTCATCAAGATCGCCAAGCTGTGTGTTCAGGACAGCGAGACCTCCAAGTATTTTGATGGTACGTGGATGAGACTCTCCAAGGGATAGCTTCGCTGAGTCGTAGATTACTTGGTACATAGCCTGGGATTGTTCATATTTTCCTTCTTGTTGAAGAACAAGACTTAGTCGCTCACATGACTCTAGCGTCAACATATGAATTCGTCCAAAAACCGCCCTTCGAGCATTGACTACTCGTCTTAGAAATGCCTCTGCCACTCTATGATGCCCTTCAAGTTGATATGCACAGGCAAGATGATAACTCATCTCCAATGTCAGATTGTGGTTAGGACCTCTGGATCTTTCGACTGCTCGAAGATCCTTTAGGAGTGTCGCAGAATGGAAAAAACTGTATGATAGTGCTGTATCAGACCAGACACCAGACGACTGTTTTGACATTTCGAAAAAGCGTTCGGCCGACTGGTAATGACCTTGGCGGCCACATGCTTTAGCCATCAGGGACCATTCGGCATCATCTTCCGAAAGAAGTTGAGTCCATTGGGAGCAAGCAACGATATGTGGCAGAGTCTTTCGTTCAAACAACCACTGCTTTGGGGACCAATCGTCTACAGAGGCTGATTCGTTTTCCGGAGATAGCCTTGAGGAGCGTAGAGCTTTCGAAACGATGTAACATGCGGTCTTAGCATATTGCTTGCATGATTTGTCGACAATCTGTTTGCCGTGAATCCATGGCTCTCTGAGCCATTGCCGCAGGAGTGGGTGCATTGAGCATTCTTGGGTAGCTGTGTCGTACTTAATCAAAGCGAGTTTCTCCAAAAGAGATAAAGCGCTGTCGTTGTATCCCAGCTGGTGCTCTGAGTTGTTGTCAGTGGTATTAAGGGGTCAGGATGTGATGACAGGAGATAATGTCTGTCAGCATACTTACGAGATAAAAATTCTCTCGGAAAACTACTGTCAGAGAGAAATGCGGAAGAAACAAGCAAATCTGCCGCCCGTGTACTTCTCGCTTTGACATATTCAAAGGACACATACCACGGACTCGATAAATGGAGTTCTACATCGAAGGTTTCTTGTGCAATTTTCGAAGTAACATCGTGTATTTTATTTATGTAAGAATCAAGAGTTGTATCGGTTTGGGCGATGTATATCCCTGCTTGTGTGATGGCAAGTGGTACTCTCTGGAGGAGCTCAATAACCTGTAAAGCTAAGTCGGTGTGGAATTCAGTCGCCTTGGTATTCTCGTTAATGCAATGCTCCCACAGCAATGGAACGCAAGCTCCTCGGGCGAGCCCAGAAAGTTCCATTTCGCGAGATAACTCGAGTGATTTTACATCATACTTGCGGTGTCTGCAAGTGATTATCAGGCTGCCCTTGGGATCGTCCCCAAGGAACTCATCCAAATCAAAAACACTCGTATCGTCGTAACCGTCGATAATCAGTAGCCACTGACTGTTGCGCTCATATGCCAACCACTGCTTTAGCGATTCGAACAACATTTTCGTCGAGTTTTGGCTGTCCCGAAAATCGCCGTTTTCATCCACCAGCCCTTCCATATGCAGGTACCGAGTAGCGGCTTCATTTTTTGAGCTAAGATCCTTCACGTTGCTTCGATAATGGCGCTCAAGACTCATTGCCATACCAAGTAGAGACTCCCTGACCGTGAAGCTGTCTTGTGTATCGATCCAGAATACTGAACTAAACGTATGGCCATATAGCTCCCAGTATCGTAGTGCAAGACGACTTTTTCCTATTCCGCCGGATCCATAGATCTGTACATTAATTTTGGTTCCCCGGGTATCAACGTCAGCATGTAATTCTTTCAGTTCTCCCTCCCTCCCAAAAAATCTGCTTAGCTTGGCTGGCGGTGGCGGCGTGGACAGCAAAAAGCTGTCACTCTGTAGAAGATTTTGTTGGTAGAGATCGATGTCAGAAGTCTTGTTAGAGAGTGACGGCAGCTGCTTGCATGCTTCCTCGAGTTGTTTTACAACGATTCCGTAGACATCATCCGTATTATCTGAGAATTTGACCAGATGGCTATGATCCCTCTCGACAACGAAGAGCTTAAAATGGTCGAAGTTGAAGAGTTCATTTAGGACGGCAGATTCTTGGGAAACAACTGGCTTCCATAAAAGTCAGCTATAGAAAGACGACTGTATCGCGAAGAGTTATAGGACTCACATTGTACTTCGGATTAGAGTCTGTGTGCCGAGCTTCACAAAAGGAAACTGTGTGAAAATTGGTGCTGATAGTCTTGAACTGCTCCATTTCGAGCTCGAGTCGCTCAAGATCGTAGTTCAATGTTCTCAGGATTTTTGTATTTGCCAATGTAAGACTTGCTATTGATCTTACAATATCCCTCCATGGCTCATTCTCGCTTGCAGTGTGAGGTGTCCCGAAAAACAACAGCCCGGATGTCTTCTCAACAAGCCGGGCGTAGGGATTATTTTCTCGTGAAGCTATGATCAAAGCACTTTTGACGACGATACCGCCTAGGCTATGAGCAACGAATACTATGGGTGGGGAATTTGAACCGCGCTGCGAGCGGGTTTGATGAAGTTCCGCTAGCAGCTTCTGCGAATGAGAGAATAGTGTTCGTTGCGTAAGATATAACGAGCTTTGGGCCCTGGAGTCATACCCATAAGTCGAGATTCTAGCTGATGGCATAGACTGAGGGAGAAGATCTTTCGGCCAGAAAACGGGTTGATCTTGACTCCGGTCCGTCCAACTTAATTTGCGATGCCCGGAAAGACCATGGACAAAGACTATGTCTACTGACGGGGATTCCTGCGGTTCATACACGACGTCGAGGCCAAACGCATCTTCTACGATGTCGCTGGTATTGTTTTCCAGAAGCGCTTTGCCTGCTGCGCTTACTTTTGAGTCGGGCGGGGAGGATTTGCTTCCCCAGAACCACGTAAATTTCTTGAACATGTCTTGCTAGCATGTATGCTTCTTTCCATTCATAATTCAATGATGTTAGCGACCATCGTGATGGAGTGTTGTGATCGGAAGCTCTCCGGAATCGTGACAGAGTTGGAAAGAGACCGTCGAGGCGATGTGACGCAGAAAAGGATGCCACATCTTACTGTGGCTTGATCATGCGCTTCGGGAAGGGCAGCTTCCTTTGTCGCGCAACATCAAAGGTTTACAAAGCATCCCAAAGGTATGTCCCGGACTGAATTGTTATAGAAACAAAGGAAACCATCGATATAGTCCTAACACTCGACTGCTCAGCCATGCCCATGCAGTCAGTTGTTCTTCTGAAACTTTTTCCAAATGTAAGAACACACTTACAACACAAAAAGCCTCATTCGTGGATACTACCAAAATTGGATGAGAATGAGAAGCAGACGACGAGGCTCGCGGTGGCTGAGGCGACTGAAACATTGCCATAGCTGCTTTTACATGCATCAATGCAACCTCATTTTCTTGAGAGGGCTCTAAGCGATGTTGCTGCCTCACGTACCACCTCGTTTTTCAATGCCGATTGTCTAGTCTTACATTGTTCTGTGCTATTCTGCCTGATCAGAGCTCTGGAATAGCCGTGCGAGCGTCTCTAAGGTTAGAATATAAAGCTATAAGTTAGAGCTCCAACATAAGCAAATTGTGACAGATACAATTAGCTGACAGATCTTAAATGGAGCCTAAGCAAATACTATAAACTATGTGAACAGGGCATGTCGTAGCAATTGAATCGAAGAAGACAATTCACAATTGTGGGTAGTAAAACACCCCTACTCGGATATTGATAGATATAAAAGGAGTCATAAGGTGGAACCATTTTCTGAGGCTTCCTTCTCACTGTCATCCCAATCCACTTCCATTCTCGTTTCTGCAGTGTAGTCTCTTCACTTCGAGCTATAAGGCCAGTATCATATTTTCCTTTTAGCATGTCTGAGCTAGTTTGAACTATGAGAAGAAGAAGAGTTGGAAACCCTGCATAATTGCCTGTCACTTATTTTAAGGATACTGGGAGGGCCACAGAAGATCCAAGTGGGGAAATAAATGATATGTGGATTACTTTGCAATAAAAGTCAGCCTTAAGGCTGTGATCATGACGATCTTTCAATATGAGTACAGCACCAAAGATCACATCGCCTAATGCCAACCTTGCCATTCCTTAGGCCCAAACTCATTATTGGTACATTCCCATAGCATTCTTCATATGTCAAGCCAACATTAAAAACGACCGTTCCAAATCAACACTCCTAACGCCAACCATGCCATCTTCCAGACCTAAACTCATTTCTGGTGCGTAGTATTGAAAAGTCGATTTCCAGTATCAACAGTCCCAGTACCCGTGTATTTATTCTTAGAGATTCTCAACGCAATAATATTTAAACCCAAGCGTTCATGCTCTTCAAGACCCATCTCAATCGCCCCACCACTACCAACACTCTTCTCCTGCGCAACGTCAGTCACAACGATAATCCGAATAGTAGCATGTAATCCACGTATCCGTTTCACGAAATCCACAATCGTAGTGCCATTGTTGATAACGGAATCGACAAGTACAACGTTGATCTGGCCTTGCAAATGGTCCATCTTCACGTCCAAGGGGTCTTTGGCGTGGACAAACATGGCGTGTGGGAAGACTGTGTTGACGCCTAGAGCCATGGGCTCGCCGCCTCGCATGAGGGCTATGATTGTGGTTTGGTGCTCGTGGAAGAGGCGATGGCCGGCTGTGAAACTGCCTTGGACGTGTGGGATTTTATACTCTTCGAGCCCGGCAACGGATCCTAGGAAGTGGGTTGCTAGGTAGACGCCGACTTTGTGGTGGGCGTCTCGGAGAGCTGGACCGGAGATGGTTGCGTTGCGAGTTGCTGTCATGAGGAGTTTGGCGGCGGTGCCGTCGGTTGCTTCTAGGACGCTGAGACCGGTGGTAGCTTTGTGACCAAGAATGTCCTCGATGGTCTTGCGGCCTGTGAGATTGAGTACGGGAAGATTTGTAGTATCTACCCTCGGTTTGACAGTTGCAGGAAGTAGAGCTTGATGGGCTCCAAGTCTTCTAGCTATGACTGCGTCGAACAAATCCTTGTCCATAGTCTTACTCCTAATACCTTCCTCCCCGACCACAACAACTGCACGATCAGCTTCACGAAGCATATCCAAATCCAGAGGGCTATCTCCAAAAGCCCAGACCGTGACACCTTCAACTCCCTTATATCCACATCGCAAATTGGCAACAAGAGCCGCTTTCACATCGCCATTGACGACAAAGCCATCCGCAACACGTCCACCACCAATCACTTTCACCTTATCGAAAAGCTTCTCTCTCTTTAAGACATATTCCCACACCTTACGAATGCCTGCAGTAACAACCACCGCTCCTACATGTTTCGTCTCGGCGACGCGTTGTAAAAGCGACAAGAACTCCGGATACATCACCACCTCGTCCGCAACCTCCTTGCAAAGAGCGTTAAACTCATCATCGTCGACCGCCTCTTCATACAAAAATACTGCCTGACGGAACGCAGTGTATGTATACTGCAACGTCCCGCTAAACAAAACCTTCAACGGATCTTTCTTGTGCTGGATCAAGGAAGTGTCGCGGGAGCGCTTCGCCTTTAGTTTTGCCCAGAACATGGTACCTGTATCTTGCGCAGCCAGAGTCATATCCGCGTCAAGGACTACCATCGTCCCCAGAAGTTCACGATCGTTGGCAAGGAATTCGCGTAGCTGAGCTTTCGCACGCCACATGTTCTCGTCCTCTGAGTGGGATCCAATATCTCGGATGAGGGAAGAGACTCGATCATCAGGTCCCTCAAGGTAGGCGGGGGTGATTCGCATGAAATGGATGAAGTTATGCTCACATACCTCGGGAAGCTCTTCTAGCTCTGTATCTTTCCATTTTTGCAGGCACTCGATGTCTAGAACCTTGCGGTCTCTTGACGTATCTTTCTTACTCTGCTCGGCAATGACGTTGGCTGGGATATCGAGGTACAAGATGTGCGTATATGCGTTGAGATCGTGATCATTGAGCACAACTTCTAGATCATTGGACTCCGAATCCCAGAACGAGTAATGGCCAGCAACAATGCCGGTCTTCCGAGACTTTCGACATTCATCTTGAACTTGGTCGATAGCACGCGTTCGAAAATCCCGCTTTTCCTCATCGTTCATGGCCTTGAATGCTGGGAGACCACCATTGACAATCCTTTCGATAACTTGAGAACTGTCGTAGTACTGGTAATCATCTTCCTTGAGATTCGCTTTGATTTTGTTCAGAAGAGTGGTCTTGCCACTACCGGATAGGCCATACAGGCCAATGATGGTAGGTTTTGAATCTGAGGATGCTGAGTTTGCACCTGAATCGCTAGAATGAGAGCTGAGCACTGTGTCGAATAGGTCGCCTGCGGAGGAATGAGCCTTTGGAGGCATTATGATGGGTTCTAGGAATGTGTTTGATGCAGGGTTTGAAGATCAGGGTTCGTGTTCTGTTCGTGAAGTGACGAATGCGATGAGATAGAACGAGGAGAGGGAGAGAGTAGGCCCTTAAGTAGCAGCTGAGAATATGCCATATTTGTGTGTCGGAGTTTGTTACATTCAAACCTTTGAAATGTATCTCCTACGCGCTTCAGAGCAAGCAAATAGAAACAGTACACCAGATAGCTATTTATTGAAACTCTTTGGTACTCTTTACCAGTAACATATCAGACAAGCTAAGCAATTTACCCTTGAAGTGCTTCAAGGAGCGGTGCAGCGGACAAAAGAAAGCTGCATGCACACTACACTCATATGTTATGAAAGCAATAAGCAAGTCGATGATCATGCTACCGCAGGTATCAAAAATCACATCATAAAGCCCGTAACAAATCAAACGAATAAACGATGTTGCTTTTCTTCCGTATGTATGTCATATGTTGCTTTCCATGTCAATAGTAAGCACACTGAAAGAAAATTCTAGAATAGTCTTTGATAGAAAACGACTTGCAAATTCCGATAAGGAACCAAAGGAACCTTTATATGGAGAGATGAAATCAAAAGAGCGCCTGCGCAGACATATGCTGTCTGATTAAGTGAAGATCTCTTCAGGAGATTCAAATTAAAGGCTTGAAGTGAAAGAAATCCCGCGGTGAATATATAGTCTCTGAAGCACAAGAGATTCAGTAAGGAAGTGCAAATAATTTGAGATACACAGTAAAGGTGGAAACCAAGCAAAAAGGGTCGCAAACTGTTAGTACAAGTGGAAACTAACGAGATGTCCATTTCCATCTTCAAGGCTTATAGAGAATGTGAAAGAGGTCGCGCGCTATCTAAGCCGAGCAAACGAACATTTTCTCGAACTATCAAGAGAGGCAAAAGCCACTGAAGAGAATCTTAAGACACAATAATACCTGTCACACAATAATACCTGTCCTCACACTGTCAGATACTAAACCTCAATGCAGCATGCTCAACATCATCAGGTCCGCCTAGTCCCCCTCCACAAACTCAAAACCTCACCCCACAACAAATCTCCACCCTCCCCCCACAGCATGATTCACCAATCTTTTTACATCCTTTATAGGCCCTAACATCACCCTTCCCTCCAACCAATCACATTCTTTGATGGTCTAACGGTCATGATTTCCGCTTGTCAAACACCCTTGTCAAAGCGCGGGAGATCGGGGTTCGACTCCCCGTCAGAGAGATTTTCTGAGTTCATGATCCTGGGTAAAACCTGGACACGACATCTTTTTTTTTTTGGTGGTCTTGGGAAGGGAGAAAGTGGTGGTTTGGTGATTTGGGGGTTGGGAAGGGAGGTGCTTTGAAGTGGATCATGTTGTGTTCTTAAAGGTTGTGGGAGAATGAAATAAGGATGACTAAGCACGAATTGAATATATGTATTAGAAGATCAACATCTTACGTGGATCGTTAGCTTTTGTTCATTGCGTGGAGTCAGTTAACCAAGAATGCATGTACTTGCTTAAAACACAACAATAGGTAAGGTGGAAGAGAGCAATATCTCTCTCGACTACTAATCTCCTGGTTCCGCTTTTTAGTAATAGTGGAATGGTAGACTTGGGCTAAGAATGAGGAGTGTGATATGACTGAGAATTACCTACGAAGGGACGAAGAAACATATAAACCGGAGAAGCCGGAGATGAAAGATAGAGTTGAGAGGTTCTTAGTATATTTAAGCCGGGGTATTATATGCTGACAAGAAGATTATGTTCGTTGCGCTGGGTGTGTATTTTCTAGTTATCACGTAGGCTACGGAAACAAGGAAGGAAGCGGAGGATGTGAAGGAGAGGAATAATTTGCAGGGGGTGGAATAGTCTGGGACAGGTTAGGAGCGACGTAGAGAGGTATAGATATCTGATATAACTAGGTTTCATCGACCAAAAGATGTTCGTTCTATGTAAATCGACTAGCGAGGTTGGTACTTGAGTAGGTAAGATTTCTTTCCATAAACGTGGGAATGTCTCTAGCTGTCCCGTCACGTCCGTAGATCCTGAGGCGTGGATGAAATCGGAGCCGGAGACGCTTGATTTCGCTTTGCAAGCAGTAACGCATCAGAATTCATGCTCGCTGCTTCTTGTGCAATTAAAGACATATATCCGGTTTCGAAGGGGGTTAATTTCGGACTAGTATCTCAAAGTGCATGCCGCCGCTTCATGAGTATAGCTTCAGCAGCCACTCCCTCAAAACGGCGCGCCATTCGCAACCTGCCCCTGCGCCCTCCTCTGCTTCTCCCGCTGATATTCCTCGGGATCAAAATCACTATCACTCCCACTCCCCTGATCCAACTCATCCGCCCCACTCGCCAAATCCCCCGCATCAATAATATAATCCCCATGATCGACACCCACATCCACCGCATCCGTCAGGAGACGCTTACTTTCCGCATCACTAGGATCGCAGAGCTGGGCGGGCGTGAGTCCGCCTTTGTTCTTTATCCGCGCGTCGGACCCGGCTTCGAGCATCATGCTGAGCAGCGAGGAGGCGGCGGCGGAGTTGTTGGTTGAGAGGGGGTGTGGGAGGGAGTTGATGTAGCGGATTGCGGAGTGGAGGGGTGTGTCACCTTCGCGGATTGATATTGGGTCGCATTCGAAGCCGGGTTGGTCGAGGAGGGTGTCTATGATATCGTCTGGCGATGTCAGTGGGTGTGGAAGGAGGGAAGGGAGGGGTTAATTACATTGACCCCGTGAAGCGGCTTCATGGTAGGCGTAATTTCCTAAAACTGTTTTCGTGTTGTTGAGTAGGGCAGCTACTTGCTCTTCACTGCCTGCGTGGCTTATTATTTCGTGGAGGAGTTCGGTGTTGCCGCGCCGGCATGCTTCGATTAGCTGTTCGGATGGAGATGCGCCCTGTGAGAGATGTATCAGCTATCTGGGTTTGATGAATATATTTGGGATTGCACATGTGGCTTCTTCTCGAATCGCTCTCAAAGTATGAAGGTAACAAAGCAACGGGTATCTACTGCTGGGAATTGAAACCAGAAGATACATGCCTCTGTATTTTCCATCTGATCTTTGCCCTGTTCCCGTGGATCCGCCATTGTATGTACCGCTAGTTCGAAGACGACTCTGTACAATATCCGATTTCAATTGAGGACTGCAGAAGTGTGCAAAGTATAATCTAACTATCTGGCACACATTAGCTCCAGCTGCAGGTGCAGAACACGGCCTCAAAGCGGTGGAGGGGTAACTCACTGATTATTCCCTGCCGAGTACTACTACCAGACAATTCTCCTTTCCAGAATCTAGATATATGGCAGATGTGCAAGTTGGAGCGCAGACTGTGCTATAAAGAGTCGTGTGTTTGGCGGGAGAAACGCTGATCAGATGGTATTTGCGAAGTTCGATTCATGAGCCGCTGGCGCTTTCAGATGTTTGATATCGCGGGCGCCTCAGCCTTCGGAAACGCGACTCGCCAATCGCGGTTAGCGTGGTACGACGTCGGGCCTGATTATGACCGATGAGGTTGTATTTTTTTGGCAGCTTTTGGAGGGGAAATATATGTTTGCGACAATTTATATTACATCACGCTCTCACAGTCCATAAGTTCGTTAAGCAATCGACAAGATGTTGCTCTGTGAGCCCCCCCTTTCCAACAACCAGTCTATCACCTAACACCCCAAGTCTGTCCCTCTTGCTCCAACATCCTCACCATCTCTACCGTCCCCTCCACCTCCTCCACCAACGCCCTCGACCACAACAAAAACCGACTCGAATGCAAAACATGCCCCTACCAATTCGTCCTCGACAAGAAATACTACGAGCGCACGGAGTTCAAGCACGATGATAAGGAGGATATTTTTGGAGGCCCGGGGAGCTGGGATAATGCGCAGAAACAGCGGGTCCAGTGTCCGAAGGAGGGGTGTAATGGAATGGAGGCTGCGTTCTATAGTGTGCAGATTAGGAGTGCTGATGAGCCGAGTACGAATTTTTTCAGGGTGAGTGAAAGTTGATTTGGTGGTGAGAGGGAGAGTGAGAGGCTAATGAAGGTGTAGTGTATGACTTGTGAGAAGCAGTGGAGGGATGATTAGGATGGGAGGGAACTGGGAGATGGGGTTTTTGTAAAGAGGATTTGGCGTCTTGCACTGGGAAGGAAAAGTTTGGGGAGCTGTGTGGAGTTGAGTGTGGAGTATGGAGGCATATTGGAATTGTATTCAAAGAAACTTTCGAGTTAATGGAGGCTTGATACTCGATGAACAATCAAATTTCCACCCTCAAATCAGACAGATTGACCTGCCTCATGATTTCTCTTCTTTTTAACCCTCCGGAACGCCTGATATATCCCAAACCATACCCCCAGTTGTAGGTTACCATGAACGCCAAACCTCCATCACCTCAACCCTCATCCGTAATCCCCATAGGTCAACCCCCTAACTACCAGGCCACTCCATCGCAGCTTTACTCCCCTCCTCCATCAACACGCCCACAATATTCGGATCAATAACATCCCTCCGAAACCTCTGCTCCTGCAACAATTCCAAATTCTTCAACGTCGGCCCCGGATATGTCAGATACTTCAGATACGGCGGATGCGACCAGTATTGCAGGTATGCCAGGTAGGCTACGAAGGCTGGGTCGTCGAAGTATTTCTGCGAGGCGAGATGGTTTAGGTAGAGGGGGGAGGCGAGGGATTGGACGAACTGGGGGATGGGGGTTAGTCTACGAGGTTTCAATATGAAGGGGAATGGGAGTGGGAGGGGAAGGGGGTTGGATGGATGATCGTACCTCGAGCTCGATCTCGAATCGAGTGAAGCCTCCAAATTTGGGCTCGTCTGGTATCGTAGGAGGGGTATTTTGCCGCATCGACATCGCGACCTCACTCGACGCCATCGTATCTAGGTATCCTAACTGTTGTTGTTGCCTGCGCGCCGGTATCTTGTTGCGATATAATGGTATCTCGTACTCCTCTCCTTAGCTTCAATTTGGGTTGCGGGTTGCTTTGTCAAGCTACTCCGTAGAGCCTTGCGGTCCTTGGGTCAAGGCTGAGAATCCAATCCCAATTCGATAGTCCGAATAAGGCTGGCGTTGGCGGACGGCTTGCAGATCTTTACGCTTGGCGTGGAAGGTAATTTTATAGAAGTAAGTACAGTAGGAGGAATCCACTGCGTCGGATACACGTGCTCGTGAACTTTCAACCCCGGGGCATGAATTTGAACATGGATGAGGGGGTGAAGAAGGTATGGAGTCTGGTTGTGATGTGTACAGATCTTGTGCATGAATCTTCTCAGCTGTGTGATGGATGATAAGAGGTAATTGATTTTGGTTACGTCTTGTTTCTTGTGATAACGTAACATCATAGAGCAACTCCCTATGCTCTGTTGAAAGACAAGAATCTGCCTCACCGCCTGACTGGGTGGAAGTGTTATCCCTTTCAAGAAGCGAGTTTCGTGTTGTGATGTGATGAGATGAAATGCAATGCAATGCCTCGAAATCTCCACCGCTCCGTATATCTCTCGCCTAGCGGATTCAATTGCCAGCTACTTAATACTGGGCTTCTGTAATACCGCCATCAGTAGGAAGTACTCGGAAAATCCACCTGTCTCCGAGATATAATCGGGGCTGGGAAGGCAGGCAGTTTCTTTTTCAGTCGCTCCTAGACAGCACAATAAATACACCGAGGGATGTGACACAACAAGATCGAGAAATTTAGTTATGGCTGTATGGCAGGCAAGATACAGTACAAAGGCGCATCAAGCGCTTTCGGAACCCTTCTCGTCTTGTGACATTCAATTTTTCGAAGGTGCGGAGAGCGTGTAACCTCGATGTCCCAACGCAGTTCTAGGCTTGTAAGTAGATGCGTTTACCCGTTCGACTTGCCCGAATGAGATGGCGGTGGCTGGCCACTGGTGGGGTGTATAAGTCCAGACAGGGGGCGTACAGAGGAGATTAGAATCGACTGGCGGGAGAAAGAATTGTTACAGTACGGAGTACACTGTTGTCTACCCAACTGAAAAATTACGATGGTGATACTGGGCTAGAATACATGTAGATTATGCTTGTTCATGCCCAACAGCTACAGTACAAAAACCGTACCGAAATTGAAGATATTCACGCGCAGATACAAGGATTCCCCATAAAATCGGGTCTCCAATCCCCCCTGACGCCGTCTTGCCCCTTACGAAGTACTTCGAAGTATGGACGAAGTAACTCTATCCCTCCTGCCTTTCTCGCTTAAGGGTCCTGCAGCCGTTAGCCGATGGAGTTATTGAAGCTTTTTTATGAATGAGAGCCCCTCTTGCCTCGTCTGTATGTGACGTTTGTAATCAAATCACCATCTCGTATTGCTGGACTTCTCATGACCTTCTCTCTGCAAGTTTCTTAACGATCATAATAAGAATCTACCTTTTACACAGTTTTTCCCCTGGTTGTTTGCTTGCTCTACCTGAACGCAGCGATTCGAACTTTCGCATCACCTACATCTCGTCCAGCTCGCGATCGTTAATTCCCCTACGAATCATCAGCAGACCGAGGTACTACGTACACCAGACGTCCATCGATCACTCTTTACTCGCTACTTTGCCGTACGGCATTCAAGGACATACGAAAGATTATCAGGATTCAGCGGTCGACCTCAGCCGAGAATCCATACACCTGCTAGCTATATACCTTTGGAATCATCGACATTAGGTGTATTCCTACTCACCCGTCCATTCGTCTCATAATCCGGTCGTCGCCCTGCGGTGGAATCTCCTGAAGCACCTCGTGTCGACTCCTTGAATCCCTTTGTAGCCCCGCTGTTCAAGGGCCTCATTCAAAGACCCGCAGCATTCGGCGTCTAACTGGGAAGTTCAAGCTTCAAAGCTTCAAGCTTCAGGGACGTCGATCCGTTCTCCAGCGAAGGCACTCCCTTCAAACCACCCAGCGCCCCTTAACCCGATCTTCAAGTGCTGCGGCCATCCATCAGGTCCTTTGGGAGGCATTGGCTGGCTAACAGGAGTCGACTCTTCAGGAGATCCAGAATTGTTACTGTTACATGCTCCTTGAAGGTCTTCCTTGCACCCCCAGCAGTGTTCCTGGTGCGCGGATACCTAGTACTGTAGCGACTCCCACTCCTACGCCTACGTCTACGAAGGTACGACTTCCAAGTTACGCCTGACTTGGCCTCGATCGCCCAAATATTGGAACTGGAAATCATTGGATTCGTCTCGGCAGCTCAAGCATTTCCACTTCTGGTGTGAACTGTGAACACACCAGCCCAGTCCAGCCCATACCCAACCTGGCTCTTGCTTGACCCCCGTTTGTCCTGTCAGCTCCCGACGGCCGACGTGCACCAACCACCACAACCACACGGACAAAAGCAAACACAAGCCTTCGACCTTCGACCCTTCAACCCTTCAACCCTTCGACTCCCGCTCCATCTTCAACCACAATCACCACTCCACCACCACCACCACCACTCCCCATCATTGACCCCCCTCATCGCGGTCCTCCCAAAACACGAGCATTTCTTCGTCGCATCGAGAATTAAACTCCCACTCCCACTCCCACTCCCACTACCCACCCAACACGCATACACCATCAAATCACCTCGCCCCTCCAGTGGTTACGACAGCAGGAATTAATCCTAGAAACCTCGCATCCTCGCCACCATGTCGTTGATCCAACCAGACCATCCAGGTTAGTTCCCCCCCTAAGGAGCACCTCCTGCCAATCTATGTTGGGCGCGCTTCTACTGTACAACACCACATATACTACTATCCCCACCTATAAGAACGAGGGCGTATCAAGTTCCCCATCGCTCCGTTTCAGGTCAACCCAAACATTGCCGTCGTAGGGTTCTCCGATATGGAGGAGCATGCATGAATCCACTGGCTGACAAGATCCTGTTTGCGAAACAGACATAGATAGACAACCTTCCCAGCTCACCCTCAACCTTTCTTCCAACAACCCCTTTCGAAATCGTGCCGCTTCACCAGCATCACTCGGCTCTCAACCACGCTCTCCTTTCGATCCTCCACCACGACCAGTATCTCGAAATCCCTTCCTCGACGCTTCTACCAATTTCATTCCTCCTCCAGTTGGATCACCAGATAGAATGTCTTCCTCAGCAGAGGCACCAAAGGCGAAGCTGACGGGGAATGCAGCGGAATTGTTTGTACGTCATGCGTTAATTTAATACCCCCTTATGACGGAACTTAATTCCTTCTTGCATCGCAAGACACAGAGATGGTGGGACAGGGAAAGCCGATACTGATTGTCGTATTGTAGGACAATCTCACCTTGAATGATAGACCATCTACGAGTAATGCCAGCAATGGCATGCGACCTCCTCGATCTAACAATAGTGACAAACCACCTCCGCCGCCATATACTTCGTCCAAAAGTCGAGGAGAGAACGTTCCCCCACGAGCCCCACCAGGCCATCGACCATCTCGATCTCAGGAGGAAGCACTTCGAGCTCGCAAACCAGGAATGTCAAGTCGTCGTCCTACACAAACATTAGATATCTTTGCAGACCCAGAGTCTTCGAACAAGTCTAGCGGTCGTCGACTAAGAAGAAATTCTGAATCTTCTATAATATCGAAGAACGGCAAACCAGTTGATCCAGAGGACGAGAAGCGACGCACAGAGAGAAGACGAAGAGATCGAGAACGTCGTCACAGAGAGCGTGATGGCAAGGAGTCTTCGAGCAAGACTAAGAAGCCCCGAAACCTAGATATCATCGATAAATTAGACGTTACAAGTATATATGGCACAGGACGTAAGTATTAGAGGCATTCGATATGTTCTGTTACTGATTGGATGTAGTATTCCACCACGATGGACCATTCGATGCTTGCAATCCCTCCCGAAACCGACAAGGAAGTCGACGAGCACCAATGCAAGCATTCCCGAAAGATTCTCTAAACAATGTTTTGGGCGGCTCCGGCCCTTTGAATAAACGACCAGATCATGCAACATTCTTAGGGAACAACGATACCGACGCTTACAGAGATTATGGCAAAGGGCAACCTGGATTCCAAAACGCCCGACAAGGGCCGCATCGGACAGACTCGAATGTCGTGAGTGCCACCACTAGAGTCGAGCCAATTCATGGAGAGGAGACTTTAGGCCTAGGTAGCTCTACTTTCTTGGAAGGCGCACCGGCATCCAGAGTAGCCATGCAACGGCGAGAGAGCGAGACACAGGTTCCACAAGAGGGTGGATTAGGACGAAAGAAGTCTTTGGCTCAAAGAATTAAGGGTATTAATGGCGGACCACGAAGAGACTATGGACCTTCTGGTCGAGTCACCAGTCCTGATGGAGCCACCAGATCACCAGAGAGTGCAAGTTTCACGCCAGGCGGCACCAGATTGCATGAGTCTAACCCATTCTTCAACGAATTTACCGCAGGCGATGATAAGGACACCAAGAAGGAGGGTGGTGTTACATTTGTTGAGCCAGTAAAGTCCGGTCGAGCTAGAGCACCAAGTAGCCCTCGTCGTCCTTTCGCTGGCCTGGAGAGACGTGCTACGAATGATGGTAGTAATGATGAGCCGCCAGCAAAGATGGGAGGTGGATTCCTATCTCGAGTGAAGAGTTTGAAAGGTGGACCAAGAAAGCCAAAGCAATTGATCCCAGCACAAGACAGCTGAGATCGATTTCATCGACACCCTTGAACATACATCATCGACGAAGCAATTTCATGAAAGACAAATCAAATCTCTGATTCTGTTTGTGATAGCGACATGATTGTTAGATCAATACTCAGCCAACTGTATTTTGGATTGGATCAGGTGATTGAATGCACAGAGGGGCGTTTTTCTTTGCCGCAGCACATTCACTGTATTTGAATTTCCTAGACTATTTGTGTTTTGGTGGGGTGGGCGGTGGTGTATTTCCTTGTTTTAATTTTTGCTCTTTGGATGCACACAACTCACAAGCAAGCAAGCATACGTGCTCAATGGAATCATCAAGGGATTCATCGTGGGATGGTGGCGTTGGAGCAAGTGAACTCGTTTGAAATATCTGTTTTGTCTGAGGTGATAAGAGTTGGTGATGGATGGTGTGAGATGAGAGGGATTGAGGGGAGAATACAATGAGGCAGACAGGCACGCGGCTTTGGATAGGTGAAATCATATGCGTTGGGTTGAGGGGAATCAAGAAAGCTAGTGACTGCATGATAGCGGGTGGAGTGGAGGGAGTTGGAGTAGATGCCTAGCTTGTTGTCAACACACACGCAAGACAGAAAGTAAGCAGACAGGCTAGATACTTGAGTAGACAGTAAGGTAGCGAGCTCTGATGAAATTGAAATTGTCGACTGCCTGTCTACCTACATTCCTACCTTCCTACAGCGCTTTTGATATGTGTACATCATCTGTATTAGTGTCTATACACCGGTACGCCGAGCCTGGAAGAATTCCAGGTGTCTAATCAATCTTTCTCGAATTTGCTATATGATACTACTCAAACCCATGCAAGATGCATTTATATCTCCTACAATGCAGTCAGTCGTAGACAGGAATCTCCCATGTGATTAATCCACCGACTTGCTCCGTACAGCTAGCGTCACAAATCTACACATAGTCTTCAGACTATATCGCGGCCGGTATAGTTGTGCGAGGGTGCTACGATCTGGAAGAATAGTGAAGGATCTCGTATAAGCGAGCCCGGGTGACGAACGCGAGTTAATTGACGAAGCAAGCGGTTAGGGGCTTAGGGATAGGAGAGATTTTAAATAGTATAGAGCTTGATTAGAGGGGTTAGATATGTTGTATGATGAGTGTTGTTTTGTTAGGGGGTGAGATTGGGTGTGAGGGATAGCTGGGAGTGGTGTGGTGGGCTGGATTATAGTATCGTTTTTATTGTGTGTAGTTGGGATGGGAAGTTCGATTCTCTGATATGTGGCGTTGATATGTTATACTTTTTTGCGGATGTTTGGTTTGTGTTGCTGGAAGCTCTGGTGAGAAGATGGGTTGGTATGTGGTTAGTGTGGATATTTTTGGTGAGATGTGCGTGTGTATGTGTGTCGAATTGACTTGGGAGAGGAGAGCGGTTAGGATGAGGATGACTAAGCTAACGAGTAGCGAGAGCGAAAACTTAGTAGGTACGACGACGACGGGGTCGCTAGATATACTGTTCTGTTGATCTTTTCTCTAGGTCGAACCCGTGAATGAAGCTTTGGCTTCGTGTTTCTATTCTGTTTGTTCGATGCTCGTGATGGCTGGTACTTGATACTTGGGAAATGGGAAGGATGTATGTATATGTGGTGTTGGACTGTGTTGTGTTGTGGGATGAGGCTTATTAGATGTGTGTGTAGGTGAACGACCACGAATTGAGAACGGGAAGGAAAGTGGACGGCAAGGCGGCGATATCTTCTTCGATACCTGGTTTTTCTGCAGCTTGTTATGAGAGGGTGATTTGAGCTAATTGACTTGCTCACTTGCTCTCATCTCTCACACTCAAGTCTCATCCTTCGCTTTGCCTGACCACCGCACCCTCTCCGCTGGCCTTCATCTCCCTTCGGTTTTCACACGCAGCTCAACTCACCTCAACCCTCATCACCATCCCACAATGTCCGAACCCCCCCAACCAGCAAAACCAATCACAGCAGCTCACCTCCTCGATATCGAAATCTCGCAACGCAAAAGGTTCGGAGGCACCAGAATCGGGACTGGCTACGCATGTTTGGATGAGATTTTCGATGGCGGAGGGAGAGGAGATGGCGGTAGCGATGGGGCAAGAGGGAGAGGGATAGAGAGAGGGCGCGGTATCGAAAGGGGTGTTGTGCTTGGGATTAGTGCGGAGGGCAAGGAGGCGGAGGGGGAATTAGTGAGTTTTGATTTTTGATTTGATGTGTGAGATATGTGACGAGAGACATGAGATGTGAGATTAAGGATCATGCTGACTATGAAGACATAGATCTCATTGAATCTTGCGGTATCAGTTCTCTTGCCATATCTCACCCTCCCAACATCATCGTCAGCCAAAAATACCCCGACGGTTGTCCAGATCATAGACACAACTGGATCATTTCCTCTCAAGACCCTAGTTCGTATTCTGAAATCTCGCATCCACACCTCCCAAGTCCACACGACCGCAGCGACGGGCAATTACACACCTCGGAAGAACGAGATGCCAGCTGATGGTATCCATATCGATGATGTAGTGAAAAGAGGACTCGAGATGATAAGTATAACACGCGTTTTCGACCTCCCTGGCTTGTGGGAGGTTTTGGGAGAGATCGGCACTCTGCAACGAATACATCCGCAACCACCGGCACGAAACTCTTCTCCCGACCAAGCTGAGCTGCTAGTAGGACAATGTAGTCCAGATTGGCCATCTTCTCCTTTACCCTCATCTGCTCCGCCTAAATCACCGTTACCACCAGATCCAGATCCCGACTCAGAATCGGAGACGGGTCTACAAATCCTAATAATCCACACCCTAACCCCCCTCCTCACCCCCCTCCTCGCCAACACCGATAAAGCAAGCGCGCACACCCTCATCACCAATCTCTCGACCGCGCTCCATACTCTCACCACGACCAAGAACATCCTCACGGTGCTGCACAACACCGTCGTCCCGGTATCTACTTCTAGGGAACAAGGAAGTGCAAATCCCAGATCCATCTTCCTCGGCGCCGCCCACAAACCAGCCCTCGGCCAGATCTTCTCTCAGTTTCTAGGTTTGCACGTCCTGATCAATCAATTGCCGTGGGGAAGGGGCGATGCGGAGAGGTTATACGCTGGAAATGCTGAAGATGGGGATAGGGAGGGGGTGCAGTTTGGGTTTGTGATTGAGGTGCTTAAGGATGAGGGGTGGGGATATGGGGAAGGGAGGCTTGGAGGACGGGAGGAGAGGTGGGTTGGGGGGAGGGTTGATGAGGGGGGGACGGGGTGGAGGGGCGTTGGGGAGGGGATTGGTGGGAGAGATAGGGGGAGTGAATTTGCATAATAAAGTCAAGGAAAGAGTCAGGTTAGCCGTTAATAACATAGCTAAGATTTATAAATCCGGAAGCCGTCAGGTCTAACTTCATCCACCAACGCCAAAAACCCCAGGATTCATAGACAGCCTTGCATCATTCCATCCATAAAAATATCTCCGCATCCTCCTCCTAGCGATTAGCATTCTCACAACAGATCAACAATTCTCGGCATGCGATAACAGATTAGCGTGTGATCTCTAGATTCGATTCGCAGCGCTCTAAATATACCGTACCTAGCAAGCCGTCAATCTTTCTATTCGATAATGATAGCGCTCGAATCTTGCCCTCCTATATTATTCCCTTTTCTGCGCTTTTTACAAGATAAGGGAAGTAGGAAATCGATTAAATCCTATCTATCTATCTAGCTCGTGTTGCTTGATCTATCTATTTCTTCCCCTCCCTTTCCTATATATATATATATATACCCTAGCTTAGCTTAGCTAGCAGACAACCCACCGACCACCGAACCTACTCCTTCCTCCCTCCCTCCCTCCCTCCCTCCCCCCACTTTCTATCCATCGTCCCGCCCAGAAGCTATAACACTACTAGTATATTAAACAAGTTGAGTTAAGCTGAGTAGTTTACGTAGCGCTATACATAATATCCAACCAATCATCTCTCTCAAATCTATATAAGCTCGTTCCCCACGCTTAGCTAAGTAATAAAGGGTCTTACTAAGCTAGTATATCGTAATATATCCTAAATCTTTTATTCTATATATTTTATTCTATATAAGTCGAATAGGTATAATATTACTACTACTATATACTACTTAAACTAATTTATACTCTACTCATAAGTAGTTTGCGACGCTACGACGCTCCACCACCACAAGCTCCGTGACGGAAGCATGCGAAATTCAGTCGCGGATCTATCTATATCTTATATAAATGTATACAACGATATTCATATCCTATGAACGATCATCTGGCGCTGCAGATAGATATAGCGACAGTCTCGGTAGAGCTCCGTACAATACATAGATAGATATCGCGAAACACGCTCCGGGGCGGGATGTGAATTAACGACTACAGTACAGTACATCGATATACACATACAGAACATCAAGCAGCAGAGAGAGAGAGAGATGGTGTTTTAGATGATCTATTTGCACGACACGATCTATACAACCCTAACCCTACACCTCGCAGCCACGCTTCGTGTATATAACATCTGACCGACGGTCCAAGGATCCGTGGTTCCGATCTATCTACCATGCTGTGAGCTCCGCGTATTATGCCTACCCACCTACTCACTTGACAGGCTCCCCGCCTACGGAACTATGAACAGAACATCACCGGAAAGGAGACGACAATCGCAGGATCCACACCAGCATCCCAAGACCGAATCCGCACAAGAACAGAAATAAGAGTGGATGGGACTGGATTGGAGTTCCTTACACCATGCAAAACGGTCTTCCGCCATCAATAACGCCATTGCAGGGCTCTTGCCCGCCCTGAGCAGTAGGTCCCCGTCCGTTCACCGGTCCATGTTGGGGATTATGTCTACGACTGTTATTTTACCATACGATATCTGTACAACCAACGCTTTCGGCATGACAAAGGGAAAAGGAGGAAAAGTAAGAGGGAGGGTGAGATTTGGTGTTGAGAGGGTGTGTTTGAACCAGGCTAAGTGTCAAATTTAAGAAGCAGCAGCCCATTCAACGACTTCAAGGGCGCACATAACAAGGACGAGCGTTGATGGTAGGATCCTGTAATATATTAGTAGCCGCTCACCAATCTTCAAGGACAGGGTTAGTAAACATACCAGATAACATAACTCTGGAACAGCAATTTACTCATAACCCCCTCATAAACTCCATTAATCTGGCAAATCTGCGCCAACTGCAACGCGCTCGGCGCCCCCGTAAGCAAGAAACACACGATAATAAAAATCGGATCGTCCAGAATGCTAACCGGCACGAATTTAGCCGTGAGCGCTAGGAGAGGCGCCATGATGAGGGTAGGGAGGAGCATGCGAGAGATAAGCGACGCGACGAGCAGTTTGGTGCCGATCTGGACATCTTCTGAGTTCGGGTCTGTGGCGGTTTGAGGGAGGGTGTTGCGGGCTAGGTTTGCGCCGAGGACGACGAGGATGAGAGGGACGGCTACGCCGCCTGATTGGGCGATGGCGCGGGTGACGGAGTTGGCGACGAAGGAGCCTTCTTGGAAGAAGAGGCGTTGGAGGGCGGGGACTGAGGCGACGATGATGGCGACGAACATGGCCCAGAGAGGTGGGTTCATGAATTCCCAGAATCCGTGGCCGAATTTGAGGACGCGGGTTTGGAATGATGTAGGGAAGATGTTGAAGAATTTCTTGAAGGGCCAGACGAGGATGAATACTACCCATTCCATTGCTTGCTTTGTGCGTAATTGGATCCATGGGATGATTCCTCTCCATCCTTCAGGGATATTCTCCTCTTCCACTTGTGTAGGCGTGCGAATTGCTGGGAACGAGGTCATATTGCCATTTGATCGATCGTTAGGGAATTGGTTTCCATTTGCTGGAGTCGCAAGAAGATCTGGAATCTTTTTGTGTGTGCTGTCTCCATTGTCTGTATCAATTGATCCAGCGTATTGGGCATTGTAGATTGGTGTTCTTCCTCCAGATTCGAATGAAACTGAAGAGCTTGAAGGGTGTAACATGCCATCATCGTGATGATCATGTTCATGACCTCCGTCCAAACCAAGAATCAAATCTTCTGGAGGTTCATCTCTGTATCCCCCCTCGACATCCGATATGTCGCTTGCTGTCTCGTACTTGTCTCGTGGTGCCAATAAAACATGGTATCCCCAACTCCACCTCACAAGTTGTCCGAGTTGCTGGAAGATCAATAAGTATAAAATTCCTCGAGCTGCCACTTCGTCATCGTTATCCCCCGGAATTTGGTCCCAATGTAATCCTTTCAGGGTTTGTGCGAGCGAGATGACGAGTGAGATTGGGAGAGAGTTCGAATTACCGAATACCTGGATCACATTAGTATCGTATCTTCTCTACAAAAGAGCTCAACTTACTCCCATAGCAGTAACGAAATTCGATGGTCTCTTCTTGAATCCAAAGGCCCTAGAAACCACAATTGACACCAAATACGAAACCGCAGTCTGAACCGCAAAAATAAGCGGGATAATAGCCAAATCCACCAACGTATCCGCCGTCAATTGCGAAGCCAATTTCGTGAAAACTACCCCAATATTAGCCCAATGCCCTCCGCACAAGCAACATCAACATACTCAAACACGGCGTAAACAGCGCCACATTTAAATTCGCCACGAATTTCTGATTATCCGCATCGAACATGCCTTGTCTCGCGACGATATACCCCGGCAAGCTCACACACACGACCTCCATGACGGCCTCAAACACCAGCAGCACGAGGTGTCCCAGCGGCGGATGGGATTCATGATTGTTGCGGATAGAGAGGAAGGCGAAGGTCGAGAAGGTGTTGGTTGCGACGGACGAGACGTTGTTGCCGGCAACAATCGCATTCAGGCGATAGGAGGTTGGGGAGGTGAAGAATCCCATGCTGGAGGATCGAATAGTACGACCGTCCAAAGAGGGATTGGGCCCAATCCCTCGCCGATCGTGCGAGTGTTATCGATCGAAGTAGCCTGCGTATCGGGGAGCGAGGGGAGGGAATTGTCAGCGAGGGAATGGCCCTCTTGCGCGTATGGAAAGACCAGAATTATGAACTGATATTGTTGAATCCTGAGGAAGTTCGGGTTGGGGGTTTTGCATGCGGGTATGATGACTGTGTACGTCCTCGACTCCTCGTAGCTACCGTAGACGAGGACGAGGCTGTGGTTGCTGGCGATGCGACCGGATGCGATTGATAAGGGCCGTAGCGCGTAAAAGGCAGACAAGGACTCTTTTCTCCAGGCGCAGCGCGGTCAAAGCATCAAAGTGCTGCTGGCGAGACAGACCAGTGGCGTTGCGTTGCCTGCGTGGCGCCAACGAGGAAAAATTTCCACCCTTTGAGCCCACGTGGGTGAAGAATCAGTCTGGAGAGAGACAAGATGAGGTTTCGTTATACTCGACTTCGAGGCCGGATAAGGAGTCTTTATATCATATCATATCGAAAAGCGACAGCCAGCTTGAAAGCTTCTCTTGAACTTCTTCCGATGAAACGTACCGTACTTTGGACAGCATTCGTTTGCAACATACTCTACTGATGCCCAGCCGCCGCGTGTCTGCTGTGATTGGCACCAGCTCTCTTGAATGTGAGCCTACATCGCTTGGCTCGTGGATTATGCTAGTCGCCAAGATGGCAATTTACGGTGAGTGTTTGGTGGGCGAGCAACCGTGTATGCAATTGTTTACACGGCAGCCGATGATCGTCACTACTATATCACGATGATTCGCGTCTGAGATATGTAGTGAAGCGCGTGCTATAGCTACGGGAAATCCCGTCACCGCCGAGGACTTACTATGGAGTGCGTGGGGTAGAGGGGGTAGAAGAGAGGGGTTTGTTCGATATACGAGAGAGCGATATATCAAGTGCTTAAGCAGGTATATAGATATGGTAATAGAGTCCTTAGTATATCAAACTACAACTCGGATAAAAATTAAAGCGAAGCGACAATAATGCTCCACGATCGTAGTCTAGCGGAGTGTCAATTTGCGTCTATCATAGTTCACCTACGTTGGAGATACTACGTGCAGCTGGATTGGACGGATTCCCTATGTAGAGAACCCATTCATGATTTGCTTTCCTATTTAATTTGATTTTTACGTTGGCATTGTTCTTAACTCCTATTGTCAGAGAGATCCCCAAGATTAGATTGGCATACATATTACGAGTAGCGAACAGCTCTGCAGTCTTAGTTAACTAGTATAAATGTGTTACTATACGGAGTATCCTCTAAATCTTCCATCTATCACATATCCCATCAGTACCGTAACCTCTCTCCCTCCTTTAACAACAACTCGACCACTCACCTCTCACATCGCAAATCACCTGCCCTAATACAGAATCTCTCCCACCATCTCATCCCCAAACGATCATTTCAAACCTTCCTAAACATCCCATCTCCTCACCGAATTTCTGTTGTCCGTATCACAACATCTTTTTAACCCACCCTTCCCCTCCACACCCTCAAGTGCAATGACCTCAGCCGAGCCGAAGATTGCGACCTTTCACGTTCCACAACTTCTATAACCGAGCCCGGCCTTCCTATTTCAAGGACGACAGTCACACAGAAATTGGGCACGCAATTCTGAGAGGGATGGCGCGGTGATGAGACGAGAATATTTCGGATTTGAAGGAGGAGAGGGAGGAGAATTAGGGGTTGAGGATGGGGGAGATGAGGGTGAGGGGGATGAGGGAGTATTAGGGAGGATGAGGAAGGATGAAGGTGGGTGAGGGGGATGCGAGAGGGCAGAATTTCACCGCTCGCTTACCATATCCAAGCATATACAACTAATTGTCACGCGACTTGTCAGATCAGAGGAGAGAACCTTCTGCGATGAAGTCCACTTGGTAATATATGTACTCGGATTTGTTAACCGCTTGACAGGAAGAACCGAGCAGAGGCTCATTCTTTTTAGCTTGTATACCGGAATGTATAGGAAGCAAAGAAGGACGGGGGAATAAGAGTTCCGATGTTATACATGAATAGACTGTTAGTTTGAGGAGATCTGCGATCTGCGCGCTGCTATGTGAGGATTATGAGATTCATAAGGTGGTAGGTTGAGGGAGTTTACTTAGCTAGGACTTCGGATTGGGTTAGGTTAGATGGAGTTAGCCGGATGTGGTATACATCTCGCTCGCCTAGCATGAAGGAATAGAGAGGAGGGAGCTGGGTTAAGTGATATTGGATCAGAATGTCATATGAGGCTTGAAAGTGCTTTGGAGGATATATAACACTGTTTCTCCGTCAGCGGGAAATGAGAACATGCCTCTGATTTTTATTTAGAGGATACCTCTAGAGCGAACTCTTTTCAATAGCCAATGTGCTCTATAATCCAAACACTAGTACCGACAAGCAAGTCCTCCAGCCTGACATTCAAAGCATAAAAATTCGACATAGCAGTTCTACCCCTGTTTAATTTCGATCCAGCTGAGCCGAATCGTCGTCAATCATATGAATGCAGAAACAACCAAGCCATGCCAGCGACACGCATCTTGACACTATTCCCAAGTACTAAAAATAGAAACAATCATGTCTGCGAGATTGAGCAAGTAAGACAATGGTACCTGAGTACATATGGTGGTGGAGCAGCAAAGCAAACGCTGCAAGTTTCTTCACCTGCTTGCAGATGAACTGGATAGGTGTGGTGTGCTGCAACTGCAAGCAAGGCAAGCCACATCTATGACGTATCCTCCACCCCGCGAAAAGTGGCTAGTGAGTTCTCGACAGGATTAGAGAGAACGTAGAGAACATATTTACGAAGTAACTCGTAAAGGACCTCGGAATGCAGATGAGGTTGAAGCCGTTTCAGAATGGCGCTAAAGAGATAAGAGCGACATATTCTGCTGTATGGTCCGGTACGTCCAGATGATGATAGGTGATCTTGGGCAGCGAGGAGAGACTAGGTTTCGTGCCTGACCGTATTTGCATTCCCCATCCTCTGGCTCGAGCTTGTGGATGCGATGCGTTTCCTGGGGAGAATTTCTGGATGGTCTGAAAATACATAGGCGCATGAAGAGCTCTTGCACTGCCTCCTTGCTTTGCGTGGTGTTTGGAAGGTTGTGGTGATATGTTCTTATATGAATGTGTGAGTGGAAATTCTCCGTACGAGCGTTGAGATAAGAAAACAGATGTGGATGTGATGGCTGGGGGCCAGGGGCTTAGAGAATTCTTGATTGATACGTTTCAGGATGCAACTTTCCAGAAATAAAATTGTACATGGCGATGGTGGCTGATGATTGAAAGGAAAGACGAGAGCTGTTTGGTCACGACCCCTATCTATTGACACCCAATCATGAATTGGGGGTTGATTGCAGGGGAAGGTGTGCGAAGGATTGGGAAAGCGGCGTTCGATATGGTATTTACTCAACTCCTGTGAGACTTCCATACAGACTCAGTATCTACACTTCCGGGCAGCACTAGTCAATTCCGATTTGACTGGCCACAATCTAACACATCGGCTTGATCGGGATAACTCTTTCCCGAGCGAATTGATGCTCAAATTCGATCGATCTACGTATCCGTACAAATATCGACACATATGCTACTGTATTCGCAATACAGTAATACCTTTATCTCGTATCAAACGAAACCTGTATCACACCAAGACCATCGCCGCTTTTTCGCTCAATCTCCACACCCTCGTCTCGAACCCCTCCATACTGATCGAGAAAAGGGCAACAGCAACGTCATCGTACTCCTCCGCCGGCCTGGAATAATTTCGAGACAGATCCGACTCGCAGTTCATAAGTGAAGCTATTCAGGACCCTCAAAAGCCTCAAAAGTGTTGCTGTCCTGCTTTCTTCAGGCGAATTGCACCCACTCTTTCTACTGTACGGGCTTGAGTCAGCACGCAGAAACCTTCTCCCCTTCTTCCCTCCCCACTCCTAGTCCTCTTCCTTCCTTTTGGACGTTCGAACGCCTAGCTCCACGCTTGCACTCGACTGCTCGTTCAGCAAAGCAAAGCGACCTACGCCCTCCATTCCGACTACTGCGTGCTTCGCAGAACATCAGAATTGAGATACATCGTACGATATTGAGTAGCGACAAGAAGCTCCTTCATTCGCTCCTGTCGGTCGAGGACGGTCTAGATCCTCACCTTTTCCTATACACAAACCGAATTGCATTGTTTCGTGCAGCCGCTGGAAACTTCCACCTACTCTAGTAAGTCTTCGAGATAATTCTGTAGAAGGTATCTTTGGCCGCTGAAGAATCCCATCCTGACACACACACCCATTGTACAGATTCAATCTCACCGTCAAGTCAACTGCCGTCATATCGAGCTCGTCGCCTCATACTGCCAAGACGAATACATAACCTTGACAATGGCGAGTCCGCAAGACCTCGCGCCCGATGCCTCTACAGCGGCTAAGGCCTTCGCTGCGGCTCCTTCCAGCCCACGATCTGAGGTCTCCACAGAATCCGAGGCTTCCCCTCCAACGTCTCCGAGTGATCCCTCAAGTAATCCTCGAATTCCCTCCCTACGAAGCATTTCGGATTCTCAGTCAAACGCGACAATGACATCGTCGTCAACACCTCTCGGTATGCTGCAGAACGCACGGAGGCCTGCTCCGGGGGGACCTCCAGTGTTGAACACAAGACAGTCAAGTACGGCGGGTGGAGGATTACCACAGAGCATGGAAGCAAAGATGCGAGCATTTCATCTGTCAAGACAAGGCACGCCACCACGGTCTCAGGTGGCTAATACAATATCTACTGGCTCGACACCCCCATCGCCTTCCTTTGGCGGTCCGGCTGTTGGAGGTCCGGCTGTTGGGGGTCCCATCTCTGGTCTTCCTGGCGGATTGAAGTTACCGCAAATGCGTCCTGCGGCTCACAATTTCAATTCTGCTCCTGCCGTAACTAAGCTGCCTGGGAAGGGAGGCGGATTGAGTGCGAGAAGAGGGATGAAGCTACCGGGTGGCCTTCCTGGTAGTCCAGTCGCAAACGGTTCACCTGCGTCCAATGGTGCCGCCCCTCCTCCCGCGAAGCCCGAGACTGGCTTCAGCAAGTTCTCCGAATATGTTGATACCAAGAACGGGGTTCTCAAATTTGCAGGAAAGGCAACCATCGATGGCAAGGGCATTAAATTTCAAGGTGGACAGAATATTGATATTTCATTAGACGAAGTTGACACTCTGGATGAGCTGGGCAAGGGCAACTACGGAACGGTTTATAAAGTCAGACACTCGAGACCACGGATGCGACGCCCAGGACAAGGTCTCGCTGGTAACAAGCTTTCCACTCAATCTTCTCCAATTACCCCCGCATCTGAGAATGGAGAAGTCGAATTATCACCGAAAGGCTGCACTACCGGTGTTGTAATGGCCATGAAGGAGATTAGACTCGAGCTTGACGATGCGAAGTTCAGGCAAATCATTATGGAACTCGAAATCCTACACAAGTGCTTGAGTCCATATATTATCGACTTCTACGGCGCTTTCTTCCAAGAAGGTGCTGTATATATTTGTATTGAGTTCATGGATGGTGGATCGATTGACAAAATCTATGGCGACGGAATACCGGAAAGCGTCTTGCGGAAAATCACCTATTGCACTACCATGGGTTTGAGAACACTGAAGGACGATCACAACATCATTCATCGAGATGTTAAACCAACCAATATTCTGATGAACACCAGAGGACAAATCAAGATTTGTGATTTCGGTGTTTCTGGAAATCTAGTGGCTAGTATCGCAAAGACCAACATTGGTTGTCAATCATACATGGCACCAGAGAGAATATCAGGAGGCGGTATGGCACAAGCAGGTGCAAACTCAGATGGCGGAACTTATAGCGTTCAGTCTGACATTTGGTCCTTGGGGTTGACCATTATTGAATGTGCCATGGGCCGATACCCTTACCCGCCAGAAACCTACAACAACATATTTTCTCAGCTTAGTGTAAGTCAAACCTTTCTCGGAAAAATTTTCTCTCTAACGAAACACAGGCAATTGTTGATGGCGCCCCGCCTGATCTTCCTAAGGAAGGTTTTTCCGATTTGGCTCGAGATTTTGTCAGTGGTTGTCTCAACAAGATTCCAAACCTTCGTCCAACTTACAGCATGCTACTTCAGCATGGCTGGCTGGCACCACTCGCGAAGCCAGAAACGATTAGCGAAGCCGATGAAGAAGAGGCAGAAGCTGGCGGTAATGCTCAAACCGATGTGGCTCTTCAACCGAGTGGCACAGAAGACGAGGAGGTAGCTGCATGGGTCAAGAATGCAATTGACCGGAAGAAGAAGGGTCTTATGGGAGTTGGTATCAAACCAGCTCTCCACGCAGCGCCATTGGATACTGTTAGCCCTGCTGCAAGTCCAATGCGGTAGACCGTCGTTGATAGGCAGGCGATTGATTTAAAGCAAGCAAGCATCAGATTCGTGGTTAGATCTTGGATGGCCGGCAGGCAGCATTTGGGTGGAAACTTTTGTTTTGCGGTAAAGATTCTACGACCGATCCCAATTCGCGAGCGGTGAATACCTTGCATGGGACGCAACGCCTTGGGTGATTTTCGATACCAACCACGCGTGGGTGGATATATATGCTACTTTTCCTTACATTTGGAAAGAGCTAATTTCTTTTCCTGGGAGGTTTGAGAATGAGCATGATGAGGGTAAACGTGTAGGAGCTGTGCTTTATGCGGGCTTGACTTGACGGGATGATGATGAAGATGATACACATACATGACGATTTCCTTGAGAGTTTATGGATATGGGTATGAAGACACGGGGTAGAGTGCGGGAAAGGAAGGGAGGGAATATATAGCATACAGAGCCCAAGACCGGGTTGAAGGACAGGTGGTAGAATAGGAGGATGGATGAATATTAGATCATCGAATTGTATACCACATACCCGCCTAACTCTCCTCTCTCTGACTTGTGGATTAGGTGTACTTGAAGTATCGATTTCCCCTGTTTTAGGATATATAGTAATCGTAGGAACCTATCTCTTTCTACTTTCTATACTCTCCTAAAGAGAGTAGGTGTTGTTAATTAGTCGCTCGTCTTTAATTAGTCGCTTACATAATATATACAAAACGTACTCCGTAGAAATCTAGGATTGTCGGTAGATCTACTCCGAGGCCGCGTTTAGTAGGCGGACTAATCACAGGGTGCGACTCATTAAAGACACCTACTCTCTTTAGGAGAGTGTAGAAATTGTAAAGAGATAGGTTCCTACGATTATATAGAGCTGGCGATTACCTAGGTACGCGAGGTTTGTCATGTGATTTGGGGTTGGGTTAGATGACTAAGCTGGATGGGGATAGATTTGGTTATATGGTTATTGTATGGTAGCCGAGGTCGGTAGAGGAGGGCGGGGAATAAAGAAAAGGCGGCATATTAAGTGGAAGGAACGCGAGCTAGAGGCGAGAGGGATTAGGTGGGGGGAGGTGGTGGGTCGTTAGCGAGATTCTACTAGTACTTTTGAGATATAGAGTAGAGTAAATTTTTAACTAAGTACGTCGAGAGAGGATTGGGTGGGGGGAGGTGGTGGGTCGTTAACGAGATCCTACTAGTACTTTTGAGATATAGAGTAGAGTAAATTTTTAACTATAAGTACGGAGTACCTCTTGTATAAAAGAGGTTACTAAAATCAGACATACCCAGACCCCGGTGCGATTACCGGACTCGGGGATTGGGTGGGGGGAGGTGGTGGGGTCGTCGAGCCAGAGGCGAGACCCTACTAGTACTTCTAAGATATAGAGTAGAGTAAATTTTTAACTACAAGTACGTCGAGCCAGAGGCGAGAGAGGATTGGGTTGGGGGAGGTGGTGGGTGGTTAACGAGATCCTACTGGTACTTTGAGATAAAGAAGACGTACCCAGACCCTACGCATCATCTAGCGTTAGCCAGCTGGCTGGAAGCTGGGCGGGAAATTCCAAGCATTAAGCACGTGGGCTCGTTCCTTCGACTGGGACTTCCGAGTTGATGATATAGTATCTTTTTTAGTATACTTGTCTTGTATATGTCTTGCTAGATTTTAGTAATCTATGTTATTAAAAAATTACTTTATATCTTAGAAGTGCCAGTAGGATCTCTATCTCGCCCCCCACCCAATCCCCAAGAGAGAGATATTGGGATCGAACACATCGAACACAGTACAATCGAACACAGTACGCGGGCTTTGAATAGGAGGACAGAACAAAGCCAGCAAGCAAGCAAGCAAGATGACGCCAACAGAAGGCCACCCATCACCGCTACGACCGGCACTTAAAACCGAAGAGAGTGAAGATGTGGCGCTCAGTCCACGAAGCACGCCGAAAGGTACGAGAATTTCCTTGCAAGCCTCCCTTCGTTAGTGTGTTTTGCGTATGTGTGTTTCTTTTTTTGGCTTTGGGATTCGGGTTTCAACCCCTGGAACAGGCTGGGAATGGCTGTGACATGCGATGCTATGATGCTCTAGAGGACGAGCTGTGGTACGAGGTAGGAGGTGGTAGGAGGTAGTAGTAGTATTGGTGGGTGCGGGTTGGGTGGTGAAGTGCTAATAAACGACCACCGACGTGGAAAGTGACGACGCGCTGGTTGGAAGACAGACAGATAGACAGGGAAAGAGGGAGTATTAAACCTCATTCTCGACGTCTGCTCTTCACCTTTACAAGCACAAGTCCAAAATTCACAGCTTTGATATCGCGCGGTCTACGTTTATCGATAGCTAACCGACCCCGCGATCTAGTCGTCTCCATCGCAGAAGGCGAACCAGAACCCATCCCACCTCTCCCACCGACCGAAGAATCCCTACGCGTCAAGCAGTTCCCGACGAGCATCTCGAGCAGGAGGATGAGTGGGCGTCCCATCATGCCGTCGAGCAATTCGTCACGTCTGAGTCTAGTGAGCCAGAGTAGTGTCGATGATCTGGAGAAGGGGAATGGCAGCGCGAATGGTCATGCGAAGGAGGGTGGAGAGAAGAAAGAGAAGAGACATCATCATCATCATCATCATATGCATCGTGGTGAGCAGAAGGGTGATCACGCGAGCGGCGACCAGCAGGGACAACATCATCGTGAGAAATTGCTGAGTGATGTCGCGGGATGGCTGCAGGCTGAGAAGGCGAAGCGGGCGGCGAGGAGATCGAAGAAGAGTCGTGATAAGACGAGTGATTCGCCCGCGGGGCTGGATGCTGCTGGTGTGGGTGGTAGTCCGACTCTGAGACCGAGGACGGCGAGTATGGAGTCGGATTCGAGTGCCATCTCGTTGGAGCGCCTGCAGAGGATCTTGGAGGATAATATGAGTGCGTTTGGACTGGATAGCTTGCCAATGGGACCACCCAGTTCGGCGGGTGGCAGTCGACGACCGAGTGTGCTAGGGAGACGACGCAGTTCAAAGAGATATGCATATAGTTCCGACACCGATTATCAGGATGGAGATGTGGTGGTTCCTTCTTGTGATGTGGTGTTGGATAACTCCAAGACGTTGCAGTATCCTGGTGGAGGAGCAGGTCCTAGTATGGACTCCAGCGATAGCACCGTCACATTGAACAATTCCCGACGCGCGGAGAAGGAGAGGAAGTATTGGGATCAATTCAAGAGCGAGATTGTGAGATTGGCACATACGTTACGTCTAAAGGGCTGGAGAAAGGTGCCTTTGGAACGCGGAGGCGACATTGAGGTTGAGAGATTGAGTGGTGCACTTACGAATGCCGTCTATGTCGTGTCTCCTCCCAAGGAACTCTCGCAATCATCTGCAAACCCGACATCCAAGCCGCAATCTTTGAAGCCGCCGCCGAAACTCCTGCTCCGGATTTATGGTCCGCAGGTTGAGCATTTGATCGATCGCGAGAATGAGTTGGAGATCTTGAAGAGGTTGGCGCGGAAGAAGATTGGGCCGAGGATGTTGGGGACTTTTACGAATGGACGGTTTGAGGAGTATTTCAATGCGATTACTTTGACGGCGGAGGATTTGAGACAGCAAGATACGAGTAAACAGATTGCGAAGCGGATGAGGGAGTTGCATGATGGGATTGATCTTCTGGAACGTGAGAGGGAGGAGGGGGCTTTTGTGTTGAGGAATTGGGATAAGTGGGTTGATAGATGTTCTGAGGTTATCACCTATCTTGATGAGGAGATCTTGAATGAGAGGAAGGGGAAGGGTGAGGCTTGGAGAGAGAGGGGTTTGATTTGTGGAGTTGAATGGAAAGTGTTCAAGACTGCCTTTGATAGGTATCGGATTTGGTTGGATGATTATTACAAGTTGAAAGGTTTTCCTTTGGAGAGTCGATTGGTGTTTGCTCATAACGATGTTTGTCTTTCTTTCCTCTGACTTTACATGGCTAACATCTTCCAGACACAATATGGCAATATCCTCCGTCTCGTCCCACCAAAGCCTTCTACGCCTTCACGAGACGGCAGCTTCCCGCCACCCTCTCCACTTCTCCTCCCCGCAAACCACCATAAGCAATTGGTAGTCATCGACTTCGAATACGCATCAGCAAACACACCAGGTCTAGAATTCGCCAACCACTTCACAGAATGGTGCTACAACTACACCGACCCAACACGTTCCTGGGCTTGTGAAACCAAACGCTACCCTACTCTCGAACAACAACGTACCTTCATCCGCTCCTACATCAATCACCGTCCTCAATTCAATCCCCACGCCTCCGCAACGCCAAAGCTCCTACCCATGGATAGCACTACATCCGGCATGCGCGGCGGCGTCAACGAATTCCTCCTCGACTCCCGCGCCCCTGGCGGCAGCAGCAGCAGCATCAAAGGCAGCAGCATCGACGAGTCCAACCACTATCCCCGCCCACCCTCCAGCATCGGCAGCACATCCTCCAAAACCGACGATACCAACGCCTATGTCGAAGACGAACGTCGCCGCGAAGCAGACATCGAAAAACAAATCACCTTCCTCCTCGAAGAGACGCGTGTCTGGCGTCTCGCTAATTCAGCCCAATGGGTCGCCTGGGGAATCGTGCAAGCTAAAGTCCCCGGTCTCGACGGGCATGATCCACCGAGTCCTGAGTCCCCCGTCGACGATGACAGCATCGCTAGCCCCTTCGACGCGCTAAAACTCAACGACGGCTCCAAGAACTCCCTCGTCTCGGAGAAACGACCAGAGTCAGCGGGACCGAGACCTGACTCGGGGGAGAGATCGGAGGGCTTACACGCCGAGGCGCTCATGAATGGCGAGTCTGAGACGAAGATTGTAGGGGATTCGGATGTGCAGGAGGACGAGGAGGATGAGTTTGATTATCTGGCTTATGCGCAACATCGCGCGTTGCTGTTTTGGGGGGATGTGGTTGCGTTGGGGATTATGGGGAGGGAGGAGTTGCCTGATCGGTGTTTTGCGGAGGGGGGTTGAGTTGTGTGTGATGTGTGTGAGGCAAAGGGGGGTGGGGGGAGAGAGGGGAGAGATGGAGTGGAGGAGTTTATAAAGGAGAGATTGAAAGGCAGACAGGCTTGGGACTTGAAAGATGAGGGGAATGTAGAGATTATGTACTGTATCGTGCTTTGAGATACCGGGAAAGGATGGAAGGAAGGCAGGCAGGCAGGAGGAGTGGGAACGTATCATCTCGATCATGAGAAGCTAGATAGATAGATAGCTCTGTTCGATTCGATTTAATCGCTCTGACAGATAGAAATCGATAAACAATTAAATAAATAAATGATCTTATAGTTACTTATTCCTACCCCTTCCTTCCTTGTTTATTTGTTTACTTACTTCCTTACTTCCTTATTTATTTACTCGTATTTACATCCTAGCTTCCGTATACAGCTAGCTAGCTAGCTCATTTCGCCACGTGTTTAAAATGCTCGATATACTAAGGATATCTTCTAACTAAAATAAAATAAATAAACTAAACTAAACTAAAATAAACTTAACTAAACTAAACTAAAAAATTTAATCTTCTAATAGATACTAGATAGGAATACTTAAAGTGCTAAATTATAACTCTAAATCTTAAATCTAAATCTTAACTCCTATCCTAGTCCTAGTCTGTCCTATCCTAGTTCCCGTCCCTATCTCTATCTATCCTATCCTATCCTATCCTATCCTATCCTATCCTATCCTATCCTATCCTATCCTATCCTATCCTATCCTATCCTATCCTATCCTATCCTATTCTATTATATTATATAAATATCTTTATTCTTATACCTACTACACTACACTATACTAAACCTACACTAACCCTACACTAACCTAAACTACACCTCTCCTCTCCTCCTCTCCTCTCTCCTCCTCTCCTCCTCTCCCCTCCTCCTCTACAATTCATAATCAATAAAAAACAAATCATCATATACATCTTATACAGCAGCACAGCCATACTCTCACCCCAAAACCAAAACCCAGAAACCAAAACCCAGAAACCAAAACCCAGAAACCAAAATCCAGAAACCAAACCCAGAAACTAAAGTCTGCAATCTAAAGTCCAAAGTCTAAACTGCAGTATCAATTCATTCTATTTATACTACTCATGCTATTCATGCGATTCATCTATACATTCTACTCATGCGATTCATTTATACATACTTGCATACTTGCATACTAACCATACCAAAGCAAGCAAACAAACAAGCAAACAAACAAGCAAACAAACAAGCAAACAAGCGAGGGAAAAAAAGGGGGTATCTAAATCATCAATCTCATCAATCTCATCATCGCAAGTCCAGTCTAGTCCACAATCTCCATGCCAAACCCCACCAAAAACTCAGCTACCCATAGCACGATAACCTAATCACCAATCTACAATCTCATCAAAAGAAAATCGCCCACCCAAAAAACACCACCAAACCCCCCAAACTCGCCCTCCCAACCCCACCCTCCCCACCAACCCTCTCCCCCGCCCGACTCCTCCTCGCCGCCTCCCTAATAAACGTCAAATTCCTCGCATCCGCCTC
The DNA here is from genome assembly GCA_003988945.1 of Chaetoscypha palmicola. NCBI lineage: Eukaryota > Fungi > Ascomycota > Leotiomycetes > Helotiales > Helotiaceae > Chaetoscypha > Chaetoscypha palmicola. The sequence continues at coordinate 2,400 of QYAH01000202.1, read as the reverse complement.
AATGGCCGCCATAACGCCATTCCCCCCGGTCAAATCCTGCAGCTGCTGCTTAAACGTCTTCAAGATATTCGTGGAGCGGCCTTCAGGACAGAACACGGTCTCGAAGCCGCCGCCGGACGGGATGATGAAGGTGCTAGTCTCGTCGTCGAAGGGGAAGCCGTAGGCGTCGGGACACACGAGGTTGGATTGCTTCGAGTACATGTTTGGCTGGCAGACGCCGTGGGTCGAGAAGGCGCCGGTGCAGCAGTCCGAGGGGGAGTTGGTTTTGGCGCAGGCTGAGTTGCAGGGGTCGAAGATGGGCCGTTGGATGTTGTCGTCTGGATATGGGTAGACGCCGTCGCCTGGTTTGTCGGGTTGCACGAGGAGGAGATCCCAGGGACACCATTTCGCGAGTTCGGCGTCGGTTTGGGATGGTTCGAGGGGGAGAGGATATTCATCTGTTGAGGATTCGCCGTTCGTGCCCATCATTGTAGGATCTGATGCGTACCCTCCGGTCGCGATGCAAGCCGCGTTGGTGAGATTGGGAGGGACTTTCTTGAGTTTGGCGTCATCGCCTGGAAGGAAGACGATGCCGATTGGAAGGTTATAACCATCGACAAGGGAGATGTCATAAAAAGCTTGAGTTCCACCGGTGCCTCCCTCGAGGAGATACTCTGCGAGACTAGCAGGAGAAATGCCCTATCCAGAATCAGCCCTGTCTTGCGCTCAATCGAAACCAGACTTACCGTAGCAACACAATCTAAAACACCCAGACAATCTCCCGAATCACAAGCATGTCCACTGTTCGCAGCAATATTCGCCGGTCCATCTCCCGTAGGATTGAAACTACAATTTGTCCTCCCCCAGACTCGACCTTGCCAATCTTTACTAACCATCAAATCTCGACTTTCTCCAGAAGCGAGTTCGAATCCTCCCATGCCAGGTCCCGTACCGCCTTGTGTTCCTATCCCCGGCCATATTGTTTGTGGACATTTATTTGTGATTTTGAGTGGTGCCATGCCGCCATCTCGTTTGGTAGGAGGTCCCCGTTGCGGAGGTCGAATAGTAGTATTTTGGTTGAATCTGCGATTGGTGTAAAATGCTGATGTAGGAGCTAAAAGACCGAGGAGAAGAAGTGTGGCGAGAAGTTGTGAGGGAGTATTCTTTAGTCGATTCGAGGAAGCCATCGTGATATGTTTGTCGAGGAATGAGCTGATCCGATAGTTGAACCGTCGTCCTTCGTAACGCAATCAATCCAAACTTTTCCAGAAGCAGTGTGGTCCCTCGATACAAGTATACCAAGTATACCAAGTATACCACCCCTCTTTATCACCCCTCCAAACCACACTTCCAACCAAGGCACAGCAAGACAAGTCGATCAAGTCGATCAAGTCAATCAAGCAAGCATCCCACCACTCACCCCACAGCACCCCAGCAACCTCTCACACCAATCCCTTCCAATCCCTTCCAATCACAATACCCAACCAACCAGCAACCCAACCACCAAACCCAGCCTCGAAACCTGCGTACTGTCCGTACCTAGGTATCTCCAATTCCCAACCGTGACGTACTCGTACTTATACCAGTCTCTTCAAAACCCACTCACTCACCCAACCTCAAATCCCACCCCAAAACAAGGCACGCGATGCTAATCCCCGTATCCCCCCTCCAAATCTTCCCAGCGTAACGATTGTGGCGCACCCTCGAAAATACAGAGCGCAGCGTAATCAAAGCCAAACTTCTCCGCTTCAGAATCCCAATACGAGAAAAAAAAGAGCGTTGATATCACAAGTACCCCGTAAGCAAACAAATAAGCATACAAACAACGAGCGTAATGAATTATATCACATCACGAAAGATATTCCCACCCTCTTCAAGTCCATCCCCAGGCCCCCTTCAGGTCGATCCCGTGTTTAGTTTCCACGCTTACATAACCACCACCACCACCAACTCAAATTATGAGGAAAGAGCGATGTGATGCTTAGGAAAGAGCGAGGACTACGTATAGGCCGTGGTGATGTGATGTGATGTAAGGGCGATTTTGGCAAGAGGAAAGAAAGGATGATGCGATGACGTCTATCCAGGACCTACCCTACCCTGCCTACCCTACCCTAGCCCCATCCATCCATCCATCCCATGCTACAGCCATCATTCGTAATTACTCAGAAACCCCACCTAATACTAGGTCAATTTATAGAGTATAAATAAGTCTATAGATCATATCATACCAGGTTCTTTCATACTATTATACACCTTTCTATAATATACAGGCCCTAATATTATACTATTCATATACATTTTCAAGGTTAAGAGCTTTCCTACTATTAGGGATACTAGGTATATATATAAACGAAAAGGGTACTTGTATAAGGAGTACTAAATAACACGTATTCGATAATAACTAGTTAATTATATATAATT
>QYAH01000201.1:0-50358 GCA_003988945.1 Chaetoscypha palmicola | reverse complement strand
CTATTCTACGTGACCTATAGTATAAGGAAATCCCTAGATCGCTCTGCTAGATACTAGCGATCCTACTTGCTATTATAGCCTAAGGTCTCCCTAGTACTACACGTGATTTTCCTACTGATCACTCGTAATCGTAACACTATCGATCCTTTAGATCCTTTATATACTTAAAGTAATCGTCCTCGCTATCGCTCTCTATTAACGCCTCTATAGCCGTATTATCGATAGGTTTTAATAGTTTAATAGTCTTATAGAATCGCTTAAAATAAGTACTATAGTAACAAAGTAGAACTCTATAAAAGGAGCATTCCTATCGGCTACGAGTTATATCGCGACTTACACGTATAGCTATTTCTAATTCCTTTTACTCTTTACGATCAAGTCTATACTAATAGTACTATCGCCTATAGCCTAGTATTACGATATAGAATTATAGTATAACCTTAGATACGTTAGGATATCGGCGAGAGCTCTTAAATACGTTAATCCGTAGCGTACGCTCTTTTAATCTATTAAGGAGGCCTAACGTAATATTAGTTCGGAAGACCTTATAAGAGTGTAATTTGTCAGCTTACGTACTACTATTCCGACTTCTACTCTTACTAAAATTATACTATTTATATAAGAGAAAGGCATTATAAATAGAGATGTCTAAAAGCTAGTAAAAGAGTAGTAACTAGGATTAGCGATAGGTCTGTTACGTATAGTAGTATTTCCGAAGTTAATCGGTAATATCTACTCTATTTATAAACTAGTTATAGTCGTTAATTATCTTTAGAATAGGAAGGAGCGCCTTATACGTAATTATAGCCTTTAGTACTCTTTTACTTACGTTAGATAGAGGCTTTAATATTCGGAACGTATCTTATATAAGTCGATTCCAAACTATAGATAATTCTCTTAGAGCTCTTCTTATAGACATGTTCTATTCTCTTCTACTATAGATTATTAATAGAAGAGAAATAACTAAATTATCATTCTATACACTCGCTCCGACACTAGGAAAGGATAGTACGGCTTTTATGTTTAGTATACCCTAAGGTTAATAGATAATCTTTATACTCTCCTTAACAATCCGATCTATAGGCGTAATCGATAGAACCTCCTTAGAAGCTAGTATTATACGACGATTCCTAGCCTTTACTTTTAGTAGAGAATACGGAATAAGATATAGAAAGAGATAGGCTATATACTAGGTCCTTATTATACTGTACGCTCCGATTCTACGCTTTCGTAATTAGTAAAACAACTAAGGAGTAGAGAATAGATTATCGAGGAAAAGACTAAACTATAGCTCCTTGAATAGTAGAGATATAGCGAGTTATAATACTATAGACTAGGTATTTACAAGTTTTAAGTACTTTTAGATCTAAGCTATACCTACGTAGATTTTAATGTTCTTAGTTAGCTGTTATGTAATATCCCGCTTACTAATATAGGAACGAGCTAATAAGATAAGTAGGATAAGGGCCGATAAGAGGAGCTATAGCTCTTTTCTATAATACTAAGATATCGATCGTAAACTTACGTACCTCTAGTCCTTAAATATAGTATGAAATTCTAATAATATCCTATAAACGCTATTACCTATACCTTATAACCTTCCTTAATCGGTTTATAAGGACATTTTAATATATTAGACGAGTTCCTATACTATCGAATCGTCATTTCGTTAATAGCTAGATTTTATAGCGGGGTAACATATTTCTAGAAGGCGTATTTTAACCACTCTATTAAAGGGTTAATCTTTTTAAACTAGCGATCTTAAGCTATATTTTACTCTAGATAAGAGATGTAAAAGTACCTTATAATCTGCTCGTATTGTCTAAAGCTAATATATCGGCAGGGTCGATAGAAATTAAGGTTCTACTCGCTCTAATACTCTAATCCTCCTCTAATTTAATAAACGCTAAACTAGATAATTACTGCTAAACAAACCCTTAGTTCCTCTACTTCTATATCTTGCCATTCACGAGTAGCGTTATACACTTAAAAAGAAGGCGAAGATCTCTTTATATTAGTATAAGCGTTTATATTATATACTAGAATACGTAATATAGTATTAGTAAAGAACAGGTTAAAGAAGTTAATTATAGTAAGAGTAGCGAGTTGAATTAACCTCCTAGGAAGCTTAAGCTTAGCTTAATATAGTAGAGAAGATCGAGGTAATAGTTTAAAGCTTTATACTTAAGATTAATTAAATATATTAGTATAAGTATCCTTTAATTCCTAGCTAATATATAGGTGTAGATATTCCTTGTTATCCTCGGTTTTAGTTTCTCCTTTAGTATCTTTATCCGACATATTAAAAGGATTAGAATCGGTAGAAGAGTTATAAAGAGCTTAATCGATAACCTTAGTATTCGTATCGTCCGTATCGTCGTCGTCCACGTATAATAGTTGTAGTAGTAGTAATAAGAGAAGGACTATAACTCTAGGTCGGTTTTTAATAGGAATAACCTTAATTATTATATTAGTATAAACAGCTAACCCTACGTAAATTAAAGCCTCTTCTTAATCGCTTTAATTAATTCCGTCGGTATCTAATTACTCTTAATAATCGCGGATCTTATACTCGGTCTCTAATTCTCTATTATTAAGCTCTTATATAACATCTACTTTATTAATAACCTCGTCAGTTTCTAACGCCTTAAGCGAGATATTAAGTTCTATAACACTAAGGAGGGTATCGTCGTCGTCTAGCGATTCTCCGATATCTAAGAGAGCGTAATAATTAGCAGGTGCTTTAAGCGTATAGGCAGAGCGTCGGGGTAGCATGGCGAAAGCGTTAAAAGAGTACTAAATACAGAGTTACAATTAATCAAATATCACTATACAACACTATAGAATAAATACAACCTCGACGCGTAACACGCTCCCTTATACAAGTCGCGTCTAATCTATAGAATTATATTAATTAGACCTATATATACTCCACACACACTGTTTCAAGAGCGTCAAAGCACTTGGTGCTTGCATATGGCCGTACCGCGGAGTAAGAGATAATTACCTATAGAACCTGAGGAAGTGGTCGAGAATTCTTACGAACAGACATCAGATTTGATTAAGAGATCTACCGGGAGCCTACTCTGCCCTTGTCACTCAACTATTTAAGCTAATTGAGAGCTCTACAACATCACAGAAAGCATGTTCCACTAGTATGTACGAAGTAATTTGACCACTTTGGTGAGTGGATACGGTATTGAAACGTCTGTGTGGCGTTTATATAGGTACTATAACGGGTACCATCATGGATGTATAGCCAATTATACTTCGTCACAGGCAAAATAAAGGTTAATTGGTGGGCCTGATCTAGGGTTTGTGACAAGGGATTTAAGGGGTGAACAAGGATAAATCCCCTGTAAAGTACCCTGTAACGATTAAGCTTTATTACGCCCGTGACGAAGTAGCATGTCTATATACTTCGTATTCATTCACCGTGCACACATGGGTTGTGCTGTCAAAGCGCATTTTCCGCTTCTTTTTTTTAACAGTACCACAAAGTAAGAGATACTAATATATTATACGAAAGACGATGGGACAATACACACTAGCCTGCCAATTTCTCTGTCCACCGGGGGCGGCCGAAAGACGAAGAACAAGATTAAATAGCCAATATTGTATTTATGTAACTTTTGAGAGCTAATCCCCAGGACAAAGATGGTCAAATGAAGCCAATTGATGTATGGCACAGATTAAACACGCGACAAGAGAACCTAATGCACAGTCCCGGCATAAGTCAGCCTTTTGTCTCTGTCTTTTGATACAATCCTCCCGAAAATGCTTCTGAACGCGAGAAGTTTCCCAGCATCCCAATAAGTACCACCGCAATAAGCTCCCAGTCTATCAATATGTCGAAAATTCTTTAGATATTCCTCTTTTCTGTCTTACCTGTCACGACCGGCCACTATTACTTTGGCCATCCATAACAGCCTTGATGATCATATCTCGTGCTTGCTCGACACCCTCGGCACTACCCACAATCTCAATGGCCTCATCCTTGGCTTGATCTCTTGGGACAGTGATTTTGCAGCCAGTTGCCTTTCGAATACTGTTGACTTTGCTTCCTCCTTGACCGATAACGTATCTATAGGTTTGCGGATCTGGAAGAGAGAGGTAGCCAATTGTCGTGTTTTGGAGAGCCTGTGCGACAGCTGCGGCAATTACAGCTCTGGCCTTGGCAACATTATCTGGTGAACCACGCAGGACCCACGGGATGTCGCCATCAAGCCCCGAATCACCAAGGTCGACTGTCTTGAATTCGTGTGCACCCGCAGAATCATCATCCTCATCTGTAATCAACGGCATTGAGCCATTGGATGTGCCAGCTGGAGCGGCAGGCTTTGGTGGAACATCATTTCGATTAACATCGACGGTAACCTTGTGATTATTTCGAAGATTTCGGAAGAACATGCCGTTGTCAGAAACGCTGTGGTGAACTTTTAGTGGTACCTGCAAGGTCTCCCCTTCTTGCTCCTTCACAAGGCTCAATATGTGCGACTTGGCTTTTTCAACATCTTCTGGAAGACCACTGATCTTCACCTTTGGATCGTCACTACCTTGTCTTGGAATATCGATGGAGACTTTAAATGTCGACTCCAAGTCTTTCCTGGTATCGCCTCCCCTTCCAATTAGCGACCGATGTTTGTCAGTTGGAACATCGATAATCTCCATTGTTCGACTGTCAAGGTCTGCGACCATGTGCTCGATTGTCGCAATGATCTTGTCTACTACGTCGACGGTGCCGGTGACCTTGATCGAGTTCCCGTCAGCGTCCGCCTTAGGAAACTGAACAGTCTGACCAGATGAATTAGATCCACCAGCTTTGAGAACGATTTCACCAATAGTCGCACCTACGATCAATTAGCATGATTCCATGAACAGGACGTATTTCAACATACCCTTGGCTCCGATGAGCGATCTATGGTGTTTCTTCTCTACATCCAAGGTTTTAGTTACTGTGTGATCAAAGACATCCTTCTTCTCGTCTATCATTTTCTTGGCCTGCGAAACTTGCATTTTCGTGCCCTTGATCTGAATTTCGACTCTTGTGGAAGGATCCTTAATATCTCGGGCATCTGGAATATCAATCTTGGCTCCAGTCTCCTGTCGAACCTTGTCCATTTCGACTCCCCGTTGGCCAATAAGGGAAGGGATTTGGCCTGCTTGAACGGAAACGGTGGCGGAATGCGAGTTGTCTTTGGTATACTGCAGTAGCTCTAGAATTTCCGATCTAACCTCATCGGCTCCCTTCTTTGGCCCTCTGATGATAACCTCATCCGGCTCTTGTTGTTGTCTGCCGCCACGTCGTCCAGTATCGCTTGCACCATCAGCGATCGACTGGTCATCTCTAGCAGGGCGTGCTGAGTGAGGGAAGCGAATTTGGACGTTCTTATATTTTCTCTCCAATTTTTTGATCTGAGAACCTCCGGCACCAATAAGCTCACTGTGGTACTTGGGCTCAATCTTAAGTACGTATGTGGCTTCGTCGGCCCATTGGCGTCCAAGAGTCGTGATATGGGCCCTTGCAGCCTCAGCCTTAGCTTTTGGGCCTTTCAATTCAACAACGCCATCGTTGACTTGAATCTCAACATCGAATTTTTCGCGCAGTTCTCCAATATTGCTGCCGCTCTTTCCGATCAATTGGTTGGCATGCTTCTGAGGAAACTCAAAAGAGAGGGTGAAGCCACGCTCCTTCTCGTCTTCCTTGGCTTGCTCTACCCAAGTTTCGACTTTGGCGACAAGATCGTCAACGGCGGGCTTTGGTCCGCTGAAGCTGAGAAGGGTTCCTCGAGGAAATACTCTGACCGGGAATTGACCAGCCTCACGAGCTTGATTCTCTTTCAAGATATATTTCTGGAGTTTTGAGTGGAAGCTGCATTCTTGTTAGTATATACTAGTTGAGATAGGCAAAGATACATACATTTGAGGGACCTCGATCTTCTTCTCGATGATTGCACCCTGAGCTGCGATACTGTCTAAGATATGTTTACTAGCGGCCGCCAGACTCTGTTGGAAAAGTTTGACTTCGGCAGCATTTGGTTGGCCCCTAGGGACGGCATAGTGGGATCCCTGTCCTTCCTCGCCTTCGAATACAAGAACGACAGGAGACGCTTTGACTTTAGGAATGACCAGATGTACTCCAAAATCATTCTTGACCTTTGACATGAACTCTTTCTGGAGGTGCTTGTGGAAAAAATCGTCGATATCCAAGGCAGCTACTCGGGACGGAGGGTGAGCATCCAAAACTTGTCTAATCTCTGATTGAGCTTTGATTGCGTTTTTTCCGTCGCGAGAATACAGTTCCCATGGCTCGGCGACGCCGTTGGCGCCAAATGGTGTAACAATGTGGGCCTGGTGAAGTTGCTCAATCTTAGCGATCTCGTCACGGTCTCTAAGATAGTGGGTAATATTGCGCGCATGATCGCGTGGCGACGGAACGTTTCGGAGTTGCTTGACCAAGTCTAGACGCGAGCTTTGCATTCCCATAGCCAGCTCCATTGCCCGCTCCATGGCCATGGGAAGTAAATCAGCTGGTCCAACCACTGTGATAGCATCATCATCATCGTTGCCAGGTAAGATGATGGCACATCCAGTTTCGGCATGAAAGTCCTGAGCAGAAATTCCTCTGTTGCCAACGATGAATTGATGGCGACCTTTATCAATAGAACACTGGTCCAGAGTCAATTGTCGCTGGAGCTCAAGAGCCAAACGTTCAATTTCCATCCGAGCAGCTTGGACAGCCGCTCGGTCACCAGCCAAAGTGATGTGGTTGTCCCCGAATGCTGGGAGGAAAGCTGGAAGCTGACCTCTTGACGGGATCTGTGGGGGAGCTTGCTCGGTCCATATCTGATGTTGGGGAACCCGAATCTGTATATTATGGGCCTGTTCCAACGCGCTTACGCGGCTATTGTTCGAACCGGAAATGAATGGGTAAATTTCTGCTGGAATATTGCGCAGCTTTGCGTTAACGGTAGCAGTTCTCTCGCTGGCAATTTTTCCAACGGCTTCTCTTGCGACCTGAACTGCAATTGGATTCCCTTCAATAATAATGTCGATCATATCATCATCGTCATCGACTGGCTCAGGAGTGTCTTCAGACTTGGGCAACTGAATTCGGGCACCTGAGCTCTCCTGAATAGCCTTGATTGTGGCTCCTCCTTTACCAATAATATGAGCTCTTGCAGATCGTGGAATTCCGACCTTAATGGATTTCTAATTGGAAGTTAAGTCACTGTGTATCGTGGGAGCGAAGATTGTCTACCTTTGTCAAAATTTGCGATCCTAATTCCTTGAAAGCCTGACGCTTTACCGATTCTGGCACCTGAGTCCCGGCTGAACTTATCTTTATGACACCACCCTCCCCAGTTGTTTGAGTCAGGTTTGCTCTGTATTTCTTGTTGATGTCTCTCAAAACGTCTGGCAATGGTTTTCTCGTCGCAGATCGTGGTAAATCTTTAGGTTCAAAAGTATAGACGGTGCCGGAAACCTGACCTGCTAGAGACTGGGCGCCGCTTGCTTTTGGAGTACCAATCGGTGGGGTGTTCATACCAGATTTGGGTGTTGAGTTGCCATTGGTTGCGGGGCCGTTTCCATTCGTGCCCTTCTTGGCCCAGATTGGTGTCGCATATGTGGGCTGAGAGGACTTTTGGGAACCTCCTAGACCAGGAAATAAAGCTTCTGATTGAGTGTCAATCGGCTTGTTCTCCTTTCCAGATGGTCTTGAATCCTTTTGCTTGCCTGCGGCCTTCGTGGATATTGGCGCAGCCCAGCCTGGAGCAGACCCAGGTTCATCAGTAGATTCGAGAATACTAGATGAGACTGGGTGGGGACGGTATGTCTGATCCTCCTCATCCAGTGCATCCTCAATCTTTGGCTGATGTGCCTCGTCGTGCTTTTGCATCAACCGCTGAGCAGCTGAGAGCCCGCCATTGGTTGCGCTGGATTCTGATGCCATGACGAAATACCGAGACTATTTACGATGGGGAACGATGGAGGTGACGAGCGACGTTTTGTGGTGTAACCAGAGCAATTGCGAATTGCTACACAAGCAGTTAGCATATCGAATTCCGTCTCCGGTCCTAACGGTGGCCAGTGGCTCGACGGATCGTCTTCGATTGTCTCCAGGAATTGGAGAATTGGATGTGGAAAGCCTTGGGAAATCAGGACATACGTACAGGATTCGAGGCCACGGAAACAATTACTGTAAGAACAATGCGCAGTTTCACAATAGCTGCACAGGGTAGGTGCAGGACAAATGTGAAGAAGCGTAGTTGAGGAAATAAGGAGGACTGCGTATGCAAGAAGCCGTCTGGCTGCTCAAGGGTGAGGTGTTCAGAAGGTAGTTTTGTACTAGAGAGCGAGAGAGCATGGACTATTTGGTCGAGCTTGGGAAATTTTAGTGGAGTGTCGCTTCTCGCCTAGCGTCTATTTAGCAGGGGCCGGGGAGGGGTCCGGCTGTGACGACCAGACGAAAATGGAAGTATATCGATTGATGACCGTAGATAATGAGGTCTTAGTACGTGAATACGTATGTTGGACACGAGTCGAGAGCATTCATTCACTCTGTTGATCGAAGGATACCAAAGAAGCACTGTATATTCACTGCGAGCGCGATATTATATTCCCCCTTCTGGAGCTCGAAATATCCACATGTGGGGTTCCAAGTGGTCTGGGCCATCGAAGTATAGACACGTGCTTGGGCAATGGCTCGAGGTATCTAAGTACTGTCTACCTATCTACATATATACGTCGGCACATCTAGCCACATCTGCCGTCCTGATTACGATAAATGACAGACCGTGATCTATTGGGAAGAAGAGGTTTTTGAGTGATGGAGACTTGAGAATATTCACCGGCGTCTATTGCCATCATTCAAGGTCTCCCAAACAGTCCTCTCACCCAGCTATCTTTATTTCGTGGTAGTCATAGGATATATGGCCCAGGGACTCTTCAATGTTAGTCCAGACAACACCATATCGTCATTACAGTTCCTGGATCCGTTATGTCGTCGGCCTTGAATCTCCCTTCCCCTCTTGATCACCAGTATTCCGACGAAAACTCCCTCAGTCAGGACATTTCAATTTGGAACAATGGCTGGAGTTGATGGGATGATATTAGACAAGTTCATATCATTACTTAACTGTTGATCAAAGAAGTGGTTTTGTTCCTTGTACTGTATGTACAGTACATCGCCAGCCACAATAAGTAAGTATTGTTCAATTGTCCCTGCAACGTCTCGAACCCTGGGTTTCGCCAGTCATTATGATCCTCGGATAGCGTAATGAGTTCGAGGTCTGAACAATCTGAAACGGTGTGGCGTGATTGTCAAGTAAAGTCGAGGTCACCTCTTGAACGTCGGAGGTGAATGCAGCAGAGTCTCTGCTGCCCTCCGTATACAAAGATAACACAACTGGTCCAAAGTTACATGTCTATGTCAATACCGACCTGAAAGCACAATGCTCCTGACAGAGCGTCTAGACATGCGTCGCTTTCCTTTCGAAATGAATTGAGAAGGTAGCAACCTGGAGCCTTGTCATGACTAGAGAAGTGTCGAGTGTGCCCTACCTCCTCTAAGAAACGTATCGTCGAGCATGCGCTTACCGCAATCATATCGTCAAAGCTGGTTTGCAGAATAGTAAAGATGCAATCATCTAATCGATGTCCTCAGAGCCCAATGGGTGTCAGTAAGCACGACATCAACAATTCGAGATTTCTTCAAGGAGCCTTCTCCAGTGTGGCACGCTGTCCTGCAGTATGTGTATTTGAATCCGAGCGGGATAAATATGCTGCAGTTCCAGGGGAGCTAAAGGTGTCGACAAAGACTCCTACCTTACAACAAAAGGAAGTCTTTTGGTTACAATAGCTCACTTAGCATGCAGCTAAATTCACCAAATTCACGAGATACGGAACAGCAGGTCGACAGATAACCTCACTCAAATCAGTCCGCAAGATGACATAGAGGAGCGAGTCCGGTGACGAGATGATTCCCAGAAATCCTTCGAGGCGACTCGAGATAAAGTCACCTACTGGTATATTGAATCATTCAATGTATTAAACACGTCTGAGCATCTGCGGCTCGACGAGTCTTGCAAAAGGACGAGATCCAATGCTTTTTGAAAAGAGGATCTAGAATAATGCTAGCCTTAGCGGCAGTCGATGATGGCTGTCAAATCCTTCTAATCATTTGCCCGATCCGGGAAATTTCTAGACTTTGTCAAACTCGAGTGAAGACGTGTTCCTGCGTTACTGTAAGGTCTCGATATCGGCGTACAGTACATAATGTATGATACGCAGAAATATAGTCTGCAGATAGACTTCGTCATGGTCACAGTGGCAGAACACAAAAAGCGTTCGCAGGATGATTCGACTACTTTTGGCTGCAATGCAGCTCGGCGTTCGCCCCCGAGATCCTCTCCTGGTTCCTCCGCGATTGCATGTGCCGGAAAGCGTGAGACTGTACTCGGTAGCTATGCTATTCACAAGGATCAGCTCGCAGCGAGAGTTTCTGGGGAACCTTTCTTGACCATTTGTTGGTTGAAAGCCAGGATGGTACCAGGAGCGGATTCGCGAAAACAGGGCATGCTAACGTCGTGACGGGCGGAGTGTGCATACATGGATGGCAGAGCAGAGCAGAGTACGTCTCTTTGTACCATACATCCAGCTAAAGAGCAGTATTGCGTCGTCTGTGTCGAAACCGTGTTCTTTAGGTGCAGCCAAAACCGCGCTCCGCTGCAGCCTGAGCAATGCACATCTGCGGAAGCAGGAGGAGGCATGAGGCTTTTCGGGCCAGCCCAGTGGTGGTGCGGTGCGGTGCGGTGCAATGTGGTGTGAGGTGAGTGCCAACTGAGTTGTAGAACGCGGTACAAGACAGGACAGGACAGGCCTGAGGACAGATGATGACCCATGGTGCACTGCACTCCAGCTGTACGTCAGAGAACGAATTTGAGACGACTGGAGCCGTTGGCGGGCGCGATTGCACTGTACTCCGTACGCTGATTGTACAATCTAACGGCGGTGCTCTGCGATGCGACTCGATGCGACTCGACTCGACTCGACACTCTCCTCGAGGGACCTCGTCTGGGCTGGGTGGTGCTGTGTTCTGCTACTTCGTATGTCCTGCTGCTTTGCGAAATGTGCAAGTGGTGTCTTGTCTCGTGGCGATCGGGTCAGAGAGCGGCCTGCAAAGGCACTCGGCTGGCCCTGGCAAGCTGGCCACCACCACAACATCGTCGAAGGGTGATGAATCGCAAGTGACGATGCAGACAGATGAAGTCGAGAAGAAAGACGCCGTGGTGTTGTTGTGGCGGCGGCTTTGTTGACAGTAGAGGTGAAGTCCAGATTCTGATAGAGAGACGCCAGGACATTACCTAGGTAGCCATGACCGCTCGTCCAATCAATGCCTCTGTGACCCGCTGTAATTCTACCGCTCCCGTACCCAGATCAGACCCATCTACTCCTACTCCGTATCCGCCGCCAGCTCAACTTAACTCGTTAACCTCGTAACTCTCCAGCGCTCTTCCACCTCCCACGACTGATGCTCAATTCCTCCCGAGAGATAATACTACGCAAATTACACTACCACCGAGCCACCCCAACTATTCCAACTACTGCTACTCCTGTTGCTCTTCCTACCACGACGCTCCCTCCCACAAAACGCATTTCCCCTTCTGCACTCGTGGCTACGTCCTGGATGGACTGTTCGTGAACACAGAACTGGTTCTGCTACCGCCCGCCAATCAGAAAGTCAATGTACCGGCGCATTCGAAACGAAGCACCTCCCACGGCATACTTCAAACGGCAGAGGCCTGCAACCTGACTCCGACCTCTTCAGGATGGAAGAGATAAAAGCCACCACTCGACGACTGACGAAGAAACCCCCGCCAGCAAGTGATAATTCGTCCCTCCGCCATCAGAAAAGCACCGGCAGTCTTCAACGAGCTCCCTCCGCCCCCACTGGTCCGTATGCATCGAGCACCAACGGCTCTCGACATCATCGAACTCCCACATCTCCGAATCCTGCTGCGTATGCCTCCTCGAACTCCTCTCTAGACCACCAGATATCCGGCCCATCGCCAATCCTGGGGGCGTCCGATTTTGGTGCGCCTTTCGTTCAGAGTGGCGCCAATCATTCAACGCGTCCATTGAGTGAAAAGACCTCGCACGAACTGCTGGGAGCGCCCTTCGATGGGACGGGCATCTTGAATCATCTTGATTCATCCTCTGTAAAAGGCTATCAAAGCTCGCTGCGACGACCTCCTCCGCCACCCTTATCACATACGAGCCCCGACCCGCGAGGCCTAGGCCCACCTCTGCGACAGTCTGCAAGTTTCACTGCGGGAGATAGAATTATGAATGAGAAGCCGACTCCGCGCGTGGGCGAGAATCAGCTCATCAGCCCAAAACGTTACTCAGACGAGAGCAAAGATCCAAAGTCGGGTATGATCAGGAAGAAATCTGGCTTCTCAGGATTCATGAGCCAGATCGGAATTGGATCGCCACGCGGGGTAAAAATATCAGCACCAGAGAATCCAGTTCACGTAACGCACGTTGGTTATGATCAGGATACGGGGCAATTTACAGTGAGTTTTCAGGCGCATCAATCTGTAACTCATCCTTAACTAATGGAACAGGGCCTACCGAAGGAATGGCAGCGCATGCTCAACGATAGTGGCATTACGAAGAAAGAACAAGAACAGCACCCTCAAACTATCGTCGACATCGTTGGCTTCTACAAAGAGAATGCTGAAAAGGGTCAAGATGAGGTATGGGATAAATTCGACCATGCTAATGTGCCAGAGATGCGGACCGGACACTCAACACCCAGCCCTCTTCCCCTCGCGTCTCCGGGACTGATGAGCACACCAAATTATGGTTCAATGACAAGTCCGCCTGCGAGCCCTCGATTTCCTGCGAACCACGAAACAAGTTTCGAAAATCCCAGATCTCCACCTCCCGTACCACGCCCTGGCGCGCCTGTTCCAGCTCAAGGTCTTGCAATTCAATCAAAAGATGGAAATATCAATGGTCTTGTACCAAGTCGTCCAGCTCCTAGACCACCAGCTTCGTTCCAAGGTCCTACGCGGGCGGCTCCTCCGCCCCCCATGATGGGTAAAGATTCCGGTATTTCAATGCCGCAGAGACAAAGCGAAGATCTACCAGCTCTAGCTTATGTTCCACCTACAGAGCCCTCAACTATGCTCCCTGAAGAACATCGATCGCGTTCCAACTCACGTGCAAACGGCAGTGCTCCTTATGCAACACCTACAATACAGGCTACTTCTCCGCAGGCCGCCTATCAACAACAACTGCTCGAACAACAGCAGCAAGCTATGTATCAAGCACAACAATCACAGCAACCTCCATTGGGACGTGCTCCTAGTAAGCGTGGACCAACTCAGCCAACACCCCCAATAACTCAGGCACAGTTCCAGAGAGCTCCTGAATTGAATGGTGTTCCACATCCAACCCAGCAGGTGAGAGCAGTGCCAGGTCCTCGTCCGCGACAGCGACCACGCCAGAGTGCTGCATTTGATATCGTGGCTCGCTTAAAGCAAATCTGCACTGAGGGTGACCCCAGAGACATCTACAAAGACTTGACTAAGATCGGGCAAGGAGCTTCTGGTGGTGTCTTTACTGGTTATGAAAGAGGCACGAACCGCCTGGTCGCCATTAAACAGATGAACTTGGAGCAACAGCCAAAGAAGGATCTCATCATCAACGAGATTCTTGTGATGAAAGATAGCTCGCACCCAAATATCGTCAACTTTATAGATAGTTTCCTTGTAATAGGGGAGCTTTGGGTGATCATGGAGTTCATGGAAGGTGGAAGTCTGACTGATGTTGTCACCTTCAATATCATGTCTGAGGGTCAGATTGCTTCTATCTGCCGTGAGACGTTGAAGGGATTGCAACATTTACATTCGAAGGGTGTCATTCATCGAGACATCAAATCAGATAATATTCTGCTTTCTTTAGAGGGCAATATCAAGCTGAGTAAGTTGTTGGTCATTCCAATAAGTATATGAGTTCTAACATTGAACAGCCGATTTTGGGTTCTGTGCTCAGATAAACGAAGCTCACAACAAACGAACGACCATGGTTGGAACTCCCTATTGGATGGCCCCTGAAGTTGTTACAAGAAAAGAATATGGGCGCAAGGTAGACATCTGGTCACTAGGTATTATGGCCATCGAAATGATTGAGGGTGAACCGCCATATCTGAACGAGTCTCCCCTGAGGGCTCTTTACTTGATTGCGACGAACGGCACGCCAGCTATCAAGGAGGAAGCTACGATGAGCCCAGTTTTCAAGGACTTCTTGTATTTCGCGCTAAAGGTTGATCCCGAAAAGCGCGCTAGTGCACATGATTTGTTACGCGTAAGTGTTCATACTCCACTTGTTGGTTTTCTTTCCTGACACAATCTTTAGCACGAGTTTATGAGGAAATGCTCTGACTTGATCGAACTTGCACCCCTTGTTCGCTCGGCTAGAAGCGCCAGAGCCCAAGAAAAGGCGCAGAAAGGATCGTCGTGAAACGACTTCTTTCAATGCATCTGTGTAAAGCAAATTTTCATACCTCTCTTACATATACCTCGCGGCGGCAAGATGCACAACAAAAGCAAGCAGGCATGCACTTCATCCATCTGGCAACTCAGCGAGCATCGGCGTTTGAAAAGGCGTTTTGGATCGATGAATTCGGCAATGCTACAGCTCGCGGCCCTTAACAACGCACGCAATACGACCAACGCACAAAGATACCTGGCCGGGCTCTTACTTCTCCATGTTCCAGAGTCCCCGCCAATTTTCACAGTGTTCGTTCAAGTTCTCCCAGCGGGAACAATGAAAATATGTCTGTCTGATGATACTTAGGAGATTTGATACCAGCGGAACAGTTTTGTTTAGTGAGGAATGATGAAAAGATCCGCGAATAGATACGCAGACTTTTCACATTCCCAGTCATCTTCTGGATGAGTTACACTGCTACTATTTTTCTTTTTCCATGATGTGATGGGCATGATTGGGTATGATGACAGGCAGGGATACGCGCTGGATATAGCTTGGCAAGAAAATACTGTGGGAACGATCTGATAGATGGACGGGAGGGACGGGATGGTCGGATGGACCGGGATGGAGGGATATTCACGGGATTGGTTTGGATTCTTGTGAATACTTCATCGTCAGCCCAGAACGACGAAGCGCAGCGGCCGCTGGGCAGCGCGTATCTGAGCATATTTCCAGAAATCTATTCTCATGAAGAGCCTGCCTCATTTCCTTGCTTTCCTCTCTATTTTTTCATATCTACGTCTGGAGCGCTCCTGAGGGGTCTTTTCGCTCATTGGACTTTTCTTGCCTAACGTTCCATAGGTGAGTAGGGTAGGTAGGTAGACGGGATGTGGAGGAAACGGAGGTACATATGTACAATTCTTGTGTGGATGGATCGCTGGTGGCGGTTGGTAGGGGGCAGATATTACGTAGCGTCGGTTTGGCGCAGCTTGATGTGGAATTGATCAAGATATATCTGAAATTTTGCAGGTGTGTTGTGATTGTGCATGTTGATGTGATGGAACTTGTGCTATATATGGCTTGTAGATCGTGCTTTCGATGTCCGGGACATACGTAGAGTTTGGGCTGGGACATGAGCGAAGTGGCTATTGAGTACGAAGGGGTTTGTATACAGCTGTTCAGCAGCAGTGGTTTAGTCTTCCTCGTGGGACTCAGGGGGTTCCTCGGAGCTTTATGGGTAAAGCATGACTTCTTTACAATGATGCCGAGGTTGAAAAAGATGAATCATAAGCGCAAGCAATGATGCGGTATCCCGATAAAAAGTACAGAGCCGTTCTATTCCTCTCACACAGAATAATGGTTTCGGCGCTCTTCATAGAAATATCCAATTTCGATATGATATATGAACTATATATAGGTAAAGCCTACTTAACAATCTCACCCCTGTCGCTTTAGCCGATCCTTTCCTACCAATATACTCAGCCGCATCTACCTACCCAAAAGCGTCGCGGGCGTCTTGCCAGGGAAGAAACTCGTGGGAATGGTCAGGATGGGGATCTCAGTCATGAAAGCCAGAGCCGTGAGATGACCTGGCATAGTAGGAGCCGCGTAATTCGTCCTATGACACACCTATCGGTAAGAGTTCACCCCCAACCCCTATTGCGCTTAGCCACATATCGTCAACTTACGGCGCGCTCTTGATAGTCATCGTACTAGAATACGTGCCCGTGGCTCCAATGTCATTGTTAAGACACGCGCCTTTCCCGAAGCTGTTCTCGCATTTGTAGAGCACGGAGGTGCCGGCGTCGGTCCGCATGGAGAAGTCGTTGATGTTTATGGAGGTGCAGGGAACGCTTGGGGGACAGAGGGCTTGGATGGGGCTGCGTTGGACGCCGTTTAGAGCTGTGCCGCGCCCGGAGGTGAATGTGAGGTTCTTGTAGAGGACACCCGGGCCGTCGGCTTTGGTCCTGGAAGGTGTTAGTCGATGAGAGGGTATGAGAAGGAAGAGGTGGAAGGAGGTACATTGAAGACTATAATGCGTCGAGATTGAGACTGTATGCGTTGCGGTGGCCGATGAAATTGTTGGACTGGCAGTTTGTGACGCTGCCGCTGCCGCCGTTGGATTTGATCATGTACATTTGGTTGGATTGCCAGGTGTAGATGTTTTGGTAGAGGATGTTGGATATGGCTGAATGCAGTGGGTATGGTTAGCATCTGGAAGTAGCTAGTATCTACAAAAGGGTAGGACTTACCGGTGTTTGCTCCTAGAGAGCCCATGGCGCATCCGCCACTCCAATTGCAGTAGACGTTCTCAATCAGGATGTTTTTGGAAGGACTTTCACTGTGACGCACTCGTGCTTGTTTGATACCTCGACATCGTGTACGTGGATGTTGTTAGAAAAAATGTTGATTCCATCAAGTCCACCTCGGTTACCGCCGCGGATGATCATGTTATATACTTCGCTATTACGGCAGCTGTCTATTATGAAATGAAAAGCGCCAGCTACCATAATCAGCGTTACGTAGAAAAGCGCAATCGTTAGTGATACCTACCATCAACAAAAGTAAGATCATGAACGGAGAAGTCTGAAGTACCAACGAATCTCAAGATCCGTGGGCCATACGTATTGGTTTTGTGGAATTCGTATCCGTAGCCCTGAATTGCTCCTTTGGATGTGCTGCTGTAGAACTCCACATCGCTACCCTTGTTGACCACTACCATATGGCCACCTGCTGTGCTGGAACGAGTTCAGCGTAGATATCTTCAGGGAATGGAACAATACTTACCCTATCCTGTAGATAATGCCATCGAGCTGAATAGCGAATGCCTTGCCAGAATCGAAGATGACCCAAGTACTCATACCATAATCTTCTGGTGGTACATACACTAGGGACAGTCGTTAGGAAACTTCTACCTTGATATTTGTACAACGTCATACCTGTACCACCAGTCTTGCAAGCATTAAAAGCAGCTAGTAATGCTGGGCCAAGATCCGATGTTTTGTTTGCTTTTCCGCCATAATCTAGAACGTTACAAACCTTACTTCGTTTGGCTGCTCGAGTTGTCAACGGCCCTACCCTTCCTGATAGCTGAGCTGTAACCAAAGACGGAAGTAGTGTAAGCACGCCACATAACAAAATAGTGAACTTCGTCATTGCTCCAACGGCTCACTCTCCCGAATAGAATGAAACAGCAGATTATGGAATTTTAGGAAAGTCCTAATTCTTTATCTCGCGTCCATTCCTCGGAACTACATCATCCTCCCCGTAATTCCAAGGTTTCTGCAAAATATTCTCAGCCGAGAGAAATGTGAGGAGGCTGTAGAAATAACCATGCCGAACGTTGGTAACCAATCGGCAGTGAGTTGAGAGCAAACAAATCGAAGAATCGCACAGACTTCAATCTACTCAGACGCTGTTTTCCGTGTAATTGGGTTGCTTAAAACATTTGATCGGTCCAGTGCCCAGATATAATGTTCGATGCTGGAAAATGCCAGGAACGAGCAAAATCCGGAGAACCTGGGGAAGATCAATGAGGAGGTGGCCACTCAGGCAACATACTTTATCCTCTAGACACAATTCTCCAGAATATTCCCAAGACTGCAGTTGTAACTTGCAATAAACCTTAGATGATATCTGAAGAGAACCTTGCTAGAGCTCCGTGCCATGAGATGGTGTGTAGTAAAACAACGTTCTTGGAACAATTAAGAGATGAGAGACATAGGGAACAGGGGAAAAGGTTCCTAGAAGTTCAAAACGGCTGAGCGTAAGATGTATGTAAACTAATCGGATAGAAGTCCATGCTAATGAAACCTGCGCGCAGGAGTGTGCTGTCGACGTTTCTGGTCGAACAAGCTGTGCCGCTGAGATCCAGGACGTGACTCCTCTATGTTGGCTTTCAGAAGAGAGCAAGTTAACAATAGCGTTCTATTTTGCTTTGGCCATGGACCCTGGGAGAATTGAAGAACTTGCCGACGTTGGGTCGGCAAGTCTTGTCTAGCAACTCGGGCCTAGTAACGTAACGTGATGTGAAGCTCAATCCTCAACCTGAGGCAGAACCGAATTTCGAAGCAAAGAAAATAAGTTGCCTACAGACGCGACTTTAGAACTCGACCGCGTTAATGACTTAGGAGCTGGATGAGTGCACCTCATTTTTGACCAGCAGATTTGTACTTTTTTCAGGGCAGCGTAGAAGCGTTCTTACGAGTCACGAACACTCTCTCTTTCCTCCAAAATGGCGATGAGTATGTTACCTTGCATCAACATTGGAATTTCAGCTAACCTTATGCCTCCTAGATATTGATATGTCCCAGGGTATGCTCAAAGACTCTAGTATCAAGTTGTTTATGCTGACAACTATTTTGCGCAGCTTCGGTCATAAAGGATGAACAAGGCAGACCTTTCATCGTAGTCAGAGAGTAAGGAATAGCTACTTTTCGAGATTTTGATATAAATTAACCACCATGCAGTCAGGGCAAGAAGAAGAGACAACATGGAAACGAAGCTGTCAAGTCACATATTCTTGCCGCAAGAACTGTAGCAAACATCGTCAAGACCTCTCTCGGCCCTCGAGGCCTCGACAAAATCCTCATATCCTCCGATGGCGATATCACAGTCACGAACGATGGAGCTACAATCTTAGGACAGATGGAAATTTCCAACCATGTGGCGAAACTGTTAGTGGAGCTCTCGAAATCACAAGACGACGAAATCGGAGATGGTACAACAGGCGTGGTGGTTCTAGCAGGAGCTTTATTAGAGCAGGCGGCTGAACTCATCGACAAGGGAATCCATCCTATCCGAATTGCAGATGGATATGACCAGGCTTGTGACATCGCCGTTTCTGAGTTGGAGAAGATTGCAGATACCATCGAATTTACAAAAACACACAAGGAGAATCTGTTCAAGGTTGCAAGGACGAGTCTGGGCAGCAAGATTGTCTCCAAGGCCCACGATCAATTTGCTAATATTGCAGTTGATGCTATTCTTTCAGTTGCCGACCTCGAGCGTAAAGACGTTGACTTCGATTTGATCAAGGTTGATGGAAAGGTTGGAGGCTCACTTGAGGATTCATTACTCATCCAAGGGGTTATTGTCGACAAGGACTTTTCCCATCCCCAGATGCCAGATGAGGTTCGAGATGCTAAGATTGCAATTCTGACTTGCGCTTTTGAACCACCGAAGCCAAAGACAAAGCACAAGTTAGACATCACAAGCGTAGAGGAGTTCAAGAAGCTCCAGAGTTACGAAAAGGAGAAGTTTGAGGAGATGATTGCGCAGATCAAGGATACAGGAGCGAATCTTGTTATCTGCCAGTGGGGTTTCGATGACGAGGCAAATCATTTACTTCTCCAAAATAAGCTCCCGGCTGTTCGATGGGTTGGAGGGCCAGAGATCGAGTTGATTGCTATTGCTACAAACGGACGGATAGTACCCAGATTCGAGGATTTATCAGCCGCCAAACTTGGAAAAGCAGGAGTTGTACGGGAAATGAGCTTCGGTACGACGAGGGAGAAGATGTTGGTAATCGAGGAGTGCGCAAATACCAGAGCTGTCACCATTTTCGTCCGGGGAAGCAACAAAATGGTTTGTTGGATTTAATTTGTGACCGGGATCTCGCTAATTTTCAACAGATCATTGATGAGGCTAAGCGCTCCCTTCATGATGCTCTCTGCGTTGTCAGAAACCTCGTCCGAGATAATCGTGTAGTTTATGGTGGTGGAGCTGCAGAAATCGCTTGCTCCCTCGCCGTTGAAGATGCCGCGGTCAAATCACCAGGCCTCGAACAGTACGCAATGCGTGCTTTCGCGGATGCCCTCGATGCCGTACCCATGGCTCTGGCCGAGAACTCTGGTTTATCACCTATCGAGACACTTGCTAGTATCAAGAGTCGACAGGTCACAGAGAACAACTCGAGGTTAGGTGTTGATTGTATGCAAACGGGAAGCAATGATATGAGAGATGCTTTCGTCATTGATCCGTTAATCGGGAAAAGACAGCAGCTGATGCTGGCCACCCAACTTTGTCGCATGGTGTTGAAGGTCAATAATGTCATCATTGCAGGAAGCGATGAAAATGAGTTCTAAAAAGCAAATGTACCATACCTTTTGTTGTTATAGATCAGGGACATATAGAATTACTCTCTGGAAATGTCGGCGTGTATTGGTGAAGCCAGCTGAGTCGATGTGTTCAGTATGGCGACTAGAACTAGTTCCAAGTCTGGGTTGAAGGTGGGGAAGCATGAAGTCATTCGGTGAGCACATTTTCCACTCCTCTGGTACCAAGTCAGGCAGACTATGGATGCTGATCGCATTACAACGGCTCTGGCTTCCTCTTCGATGGGCAATTGAGAGCAAGGCAAAGGGAGCCTCGGCCAGTGCACTTTCCAAGATGCACCTTCCAAGGTTGCCCAGACATAGCACGATCCTATTCTTGAGGTCTGCGTCGGGCATGCCAAGGTGCCTTCCAACTGTTCTACAAAGCTCATTGGTATCGTCAAGTGATCTATTTGCAACTAATGGGTGGATGCGATGGTCGATTGGTGTACTTTTCTTCTCAACGGCCCTCAACGGCCCCGAGACTACCTGGGAAATGACCAACCGAGTGAGTTAGTCTATAATCTTTCTATGCATTAGCCGCTCGCTCGTCGATGACGATTCTATCAATAGTGCTCCACATTCCCAGCTTCGGCCGAGCGAACGAAGTCGTCGTCGCGATGTCAATTCCTATTTCGACCGCCGTCGCTATTCGCAGATGTACTTTCAAGCTTGTACTTTCAAGCTTGTATGCAGGAAGAGAGCGAACCTTCCAAGTGTCATGTTTGCACAGATGGACAAAGCGAGGGCTTCACCTCTGTTCCTGGCTGGAGGTATCTTCGTCTTCCCAGTCCTCGGGCGGGGATTTGAGTAAAAGACCAGCCCAGCCAACCTCCCCAGCCAACCTCCACCATCCGTACCGAAGTAGGTAAGGCTGAACTAGATATCTCAGCTAAGACTAGCCATAGATGGATACGACCACCACCAAGTACCAAGTACTTTCAAGGCCCGGTATCTTTCCCAAATTGGACCAAAATAGAGATTCAGCCATTCATGATGCATGCATACACCATTCGACCCCTCCAAAGTGGATCTAAGTCTCTGTCTAGATCTCGCGTTACCTTCTAGTCTTTCACTACTCCCATGGAATCCAGTCGTGGTACGGGCTTAGACCCGGAGACGTCCACGGGTATGTACCGTCCTCGCATAGACAGTACTTATGCGTCACCCTCCCTCGCCCTTTCCATCTTTCAAACCTCGCAACTTCACGCATCTCAACTTCGTTGAAAACTCCGCTCCTGTGCACACCTTCCTTCAAAATCTCCTTTTCGTCCCCACGAGACATACTGCGCGCCAATCTACAACAAATATACGATTAACCACTTGATAGAGCTTGACGGCCTTGAGCTACTTCGAGATGCCAATCATTCTCCAGAAATCGGGAGGTTTGGTGATGCCAGATCCAGAGTGAGTAGTATGAGTCTTACAACCTTTCGAGTGCTGACTGTCCAGCATTCCCAACCCTCACTGGGGGGTTGACGAAACTCAACCTGTTCAGGTCTTTCTTGACGGAGATTGTCAACCTTACACTTATAGAGGAAGATGTCCAAGATCCTCAACGTTTTGTCCGTACTCCCATAATGAGATGGCGAGGCGCGAGCATTACGAGAAGATGAAGGAGAAAAGTCAAGCTCGAAAGCTCGCCGCTTCAAGAGGGAAATCACACAACAATTACAACAAACCTCAAGCCACTACCAGCCAGACTCAACCCACAGAGAAAGGTGACAAGGCTAAAATTTCACGGGCCGTCGGCAAACAGAATAAGCGAAATCCACGGCAGAGTACCACTCTATGTTGGAATTTTGCTAAAGGTCATTGTCCTCGTAACGACAAGTGTCTTTTCCGCCATGCCGACAATCTTACATCGACGCTAACGAAAGTTGCACAATCCAAACCGTCCAAACCGGCGGGTCAAGAAGCAAGCTATGACAAGGCATATCCGAGCTTGGCCGTTGCCGGTCCATCGAAACGTCCAGAACACTCGAACATGGCGACACCGCTAACCCAAACTCAGTCAACCCTCGAGGCATTTGAGAAGCTGGCTATTACCAGCCAAATTAATACACCGGTCTCGGCAAATTCTTTAAGCCCAGTGAAAGAACCGTTTTTAAAACAACCTGGAAATTTCGAAGCAATACGTCCAGAGGAGTCAAAGCCATCGTCAAAGAAGAAAACCAAAAACAGAAAGAGCAAGAGCAAGGACAAGAGCAAGAGCAAGGGCAAGGGCAAGCAGATTATCACTGCTCCCCCTGTGGAAGTAGTTGCCAAACTCCCAAAGCAATCCTACTCAACTGTTGCCAAGTTTTCTTCAAACGAGATGGCTTCCGAATCAGGTTTCAGTAAAATGATTCACAGAAACCAGGGACCTCTCATTCCGCAACACGAGCCAGCCGCCAGGTTGAGCGCTCGTAATACCTTATTCGCATCAGCCACTTTGAGTACTTCTGGACCAGGAATCGATCCCACGGTGGCGGTCACCAATCTAGGCTTTTGCAGTTGGGACAACAACATATCTATGGCGGGGTGGGTAGACAGAAATGTCGACCCAAAATTGAGAAAGCAACTCTTACGGCGGTATGAACCCTACATCGCACAAGGTGTACTTCCTATCTCAGCATTGGCGGAGACAACAGTAAAGACCAGCAAATCCAAGCAAGCTACTTTTGAAAAATTTCCAGAGTTCCCTCGAGAGATCCGGATTAAGATTTTGGAAGACGCGGCTCGCGGAACAAAAATGCGAGTTGAGTGTACGGTTAAGTCGATAATCATGGAGGACGGAACTCAATTGAGATACATTCAGCCGGGCTTGAAGGTGCACGCACTTGTGTACACCTGTCGGGATTCTTATATAGCGTATGCAAAGGTTCACAACCTACGTTCCTTCACGAAAGGAGAGTCACGTACGCCAAAGACCTGGTTCAGTTACGAGCATGATTCCCTCCAGCTTCAATCCAGCGCTCCAAGTCAACTCCGCGAGTTAAACGAGGTCATGGATGCTTCGGACAAGGGCAAGCTACGATACATCACTATTCCATTATGCTTCTGGATTATCGGCAACAAGGAAGACTTCCTCACGGCTATCAAGGGGTTCAGATACTTGGAGAACATACACTTGCTCGTCGGAGATAGTGCCGAGGACAAGATCTACGCCAAGGATGCGGAAATTCCACAAAACATTAGACGTGAGCTTGCAAGATGCTGGGAGAAATTTGGCAAGAGGTTCAAATGCCCAACTGTGACAGTTGAAAAGATTCCTGCGTTGCAAGCGAAGTTTTGGGGTATCGATGCCATCAAATTTACTGCTTAAGCTGGACGGCTGTTATAAGAAGTTCACTCGGGAGCGCTGGTTCAACGAACCATTGAATACATTTTTCAGTATATGGAGAGTGACGAAGCAGCCATGATTTTCATCTCGTTGGACTCACCCGGTACATGTTAACATTGAGTGATAAACCCGTCTATATACCCCGAGTATCCAAGGTTCCTCACACAGCCTTCTCGCAGTAATTTTCGATCTTTCGAAGAGTCCATGGGAGACATTCTCCAAATTATCAGATACTTGCACTATACCTTAGTTCCCAAGAATCTACAAAGTCGCAAAATCGCGGATCTACGTTACACTACGGAATCACGACGAGACGATCGATGGCAAGCATGCCGTCGTCCTCTGCACGTTCCATACGTCGGCTCGGCGCTCGCATCATATCATCCCAGGAGTTTCGCGCACCAATCAAGTTGTTTTCCTTTATTCTCCTTATAATTTTGCACATTTAAATCTCTTGTCTGTTCGGCAGTGCTCACGAGATCTCTTTTACCATTCATTCACTGCTCTCATTCATCGATACTCCTTGAAGGATCTGAGGGCAGGTAGGATGGGAGAGCAGAATCACTCGGCTTCACGAGATGTAGGGGAAGGCAAATATGCTATGGCTTCAATTGAATTTTGTATGGGCACGTGTGCGGATAGAAGAGTGAGAGAGAGGGATAGAGTTTCTTTCGTGGTATTTGGTTTCGCGTTGTGTCGTATTGCGTGGTCTTGCGTTGCGACATGGTGTATGGAGACAGACAGTTATGTTAATTGCAAACTACCTAGTTTATGTCCATGACGCAAAGTACTTAGTAGCTAATAAATCAACAAAAAAAAAGGTTGAAAACAAAAACCCCGATTACTACAAACACAAGATGCGTGGAAAGATGATTATCAATCAAGTTACTGTCCGTTGACAGAGGCACTCACGTCATCGCCTCACAAGAAATAAATACTCGGGTGTTTCCTTCTCTATTTCCTCTCTGACCTAGTCTCTCAACCCGCATGTCGAACCATAAGATCAGGAGGTTGAGACCAGTGGACGTCAGGCGTGTAACCAGTACTACTTCTCTTCTTCGCCTCTTCCTCAGTCTAAACTACAAATGCCTGTGCTGCGATTTGCGGCTGAGGATCCTACCACGTAGGTATCATACTATAGTATGCCGTGTGGGTTTTATATAGTACTGCATAGTATGAGATAGTGTGTTGTGATAGGGTATAGTATAGTATAGTTTAGTATAAGTATAATCTCTTCAAGTTCTCTTGAGTTACATGCTTAAACCATCGACTCACTTATATATCTATTTATCTATCTAGAAATCTGGTCTACTATCTTTGCGTAGACTATCTCTATTGAGACGGAATCTTTAGTACATATACATATCTATGTCCTGAGAACTAATACTCACATCGCTCAGCCTCCCGTTCTTACCACATGATATTGCAGGTCATATCGCTGGGAACCTCTTGACTTCTCTCTCTCTTTACTATGTGTTTGGTTCTAATGTCGAAACCGAATCCAATCTCCCGCTCTCTGAATGGTACAGCTTATGATTGCCTCCGTACCGTACCTCCTGCCTTCCACCGATCTCTTCATCGATCCGTCACCTACTTAGTATGGAAACCTGGGTATACGCCACAAAACATTTAGTAGTAAATGGAAGTGGAGGTTGACATGTTCCAGATCCTACCTATTCAACCAGCTACAGCTGTAGAAAACTAGCATATCTTAGTAGAAGTATTAATAAATCTACTCCCTATAATTCATTCAATAGTAACTCGTAACTACTTAAGTATTTCGTTTAAGCTATAATACTTCGAAGAATCGAATCCATTTCTGCGAAGACTGTCTCAGGCCCTAGCCAATCTACCTTAATACTCACGAAAAGCCCACCTAAGTAGATGGTGGATGATGGCAGAACCCAGGAGGATGCTCATCGGGGCTCCGATGCTAATGCTAATGCCGAATCGGATTCGGCCTCGCGCCCGGAGCCCCGTGGCTTCTCTTCACCTGGCCAAAAGAGCAGCTTTTAAAGGTCCACGTTCCATTCCCAAGGTCTAGGTTTAAACTTAGGCTTCCGAGGTCTAAATCTTGCCGTACTACGAAGCTCATCACTATGTAAGTGGCCTAATCGTATTGTATGTACTACTAGTGAAGGTCTCTTCACAGGCAAGTTCCAGCCAATCATTTGACAAGGGTCTCTACCGGAACTCGAGCAAGTGTTTCTAGGTGGACAATAGTCAGAGTATCATAGTAATCCCCTCTTCCCATTGATTCATAGTACCGTATTCATAGTGCAGTGGAGCTTGTCCAGAACTCGGCAAGCACTTAGACCCCCATCTAATAGCTTGTACGGAGGGAGTGTTATGGAATCATAATCGCGTCCTGGAAACGCTGCTTGAAGACACGTTAAAATGCCAAGCTATCGGCAAGATGACATAATTTTCAGGTAGCCATATAACTAAGTTTCCATTGCGAGGCTAGGGTGGGAGAGCGTACCTACTTGGGTGCGATAGGTTAGTCCGTATAGACGTGGTCCCGAACGGATGTTTCATCTTAGATACGGAGTAAGATCGGCTGGGCGCTGCGCTCCGCTTCCAGAATTTTTTCGGGCCACACACTATAGCCGTCCCCCACGAATTATACGGACGTCCCCCCCTCCCCACAAATCCATGATTCGTAGTCTCTAAGTGGCTACATCCACTGAGCTACGAAGCAGGTACTTAGCGAAGAAGATTAAAAATCTATAAGAATAGCTTGATTTATATTAGCTATAAACATAAACGTTCGGGCTAGGTTTAGGGATAGGTTAGGGTTAGCGATAGGCGTTAGGGTTAGAGGTTTCTTTAAAGATAATTAATTAAAGAGTATATCTTAAGTTATCGTAATGTTTAATGTTCTTCGTTAAGTGTAGGCGGTGGATACAGCCACTTAGAGAGCACGTAAAATATAGGGTGGGGGGACGTCCCTATAATTCGTGGGGAACGGCTATAGTGTGACCCATTTTTTCGAGATTGAACCTGGTCGAATAGGGCTAATCGGGAATCTGATAATCCCCGCATCTCCTAAATTCCGCTTGCTCGTAGAATGGTACGTAACCACATCTGCACCTTCATATACGGTGACATTCCACCACGAACAGCTGCTTATTGCTGGGCAAGATTTGCCAGCACTTCGGCGGATTTTTGATTCGTGGCCAGTTAGACAATTTTGTTGTGTGCCAATATTGCAGCTACATACAGAGGTTCTACGCTGCAATATACTGTAGCTGACGCAAGAAGAGGGCTGTGCAAGCCAAGCCTTTGGGGGTTGAAACTAGGTATGCTCCCCATTAAATGTCTCGTGGCCTGTTGTGGTTGCCGAGTCAAAATCAGTTCTCGTAGCTTGCATCATTGGATACGCCGTACGAGTACGTATATCGAGTGAGAAAGGGGTCGCTTGCTATTGCTGCAATTTTCTCCATATATCCATCCGACCCCACCAACGATGTGGAAGCTGTGAAGGGCAACGCGAAGCCGACGGAATGTCATTGGCAGCTCTCGATAGAATGCTTTTCGAAGGATCTTGGGTTTGACGATGCACTGGGATACTGTAGTGAGATGAGCTAAATAGCTAGTCAGATCGACATGTCAAGTGTTAACCTTTTGACTACTGTATCTAGTTTAGCTGCGTCGTTGGAGGGCACCGGGGGGCATGTACAGTAGTTGAGTCGATTGATAGAGTCGTGGGTAAAGACTTGAAGGTTGTCAGATTGGGATGGTCAGTATGCAAGCTTGAACTGCTGAAGAGCTGCCTTGGTTTGTTATTGATGCTATCTCCACATTGTTGCAACAAATGTGGACGTGGGCGTGAATCAAGACTTGGTTGGTGGATTTGGGAGAGGCGAACTGGAGGAGTACTCGTAGTTGGCCCGTCCCGTACCTCTACTGCTCTCAAGTCCTCGCACCGTGTCTCTCAGACGAGAGGAGGCATGTCAATGACATCTGCATGCAGCATGAGGCAATCGTGAGAAAAGAGGAGACTCAATAGTATTGAAGTGACGCTCCGCTGGGCCACTGCCGTGGAGGCTTTTATTCGCTGCGCTCTTGAGATTGGCAAAGGAAGCGGCTTACAGACACAGTAATACTCACTTTCCTCTTGCAGTATCTGTGTATCGGTATAGAGGATATACATGCGTTCTATTCTATGGATGCCAGTGAATACAAATCGCAGCGAACAAAAGCCTCTATTCGTCAGAAAAATCATGAGTTGAGGACAAAAGTTGAGAACAACGCGTCAATAGAGGTACTGTAAGTAGACAAGGAACAACGTATTACAGCCATCAGTAGGAATTACCAGGAAAAGTGTAAATACCCTGCGGCCATCAACTAACCCTGGTGTTTATCAAACCACCTAATATTATTGGCTGGAGTGCCCTACTAGAAGTAAATAAGCTATAAAACTCGTAACATACCCTTACATGAGCCCCGATTATGTCTCGGAGACAGGTGAGTTTTTCGAGTACGAAGTAATTCCTACGGATGGCTGTATGTGGAAAGGGTGGAAAGCATGGGACAAGTATTGTGGAGCGGAGCAGAAGTCGCAACATCGGAACTTCGTACAGTTCGTACTGTATACGTACTCCGTACGTCTGACTGGTGAATTCCCTCTTGTTCCTGCGTGACACTCCATATACTCGCACTCGTTACCGGAAGCGAAACTCTCGCCAACAGTAGACTAACAAATGGGTCTGTACGGAGTACAGGTCCATATATGAAGAAGAGTATAATTTCTTTATCCTCAAGATACCTTATTAGATCTCTTCATAAGATCGACCATCTGCCCTCTGGACCCCCCCATTCTTGAATCTTGATTTTGACACCTCCTGCCGTCCTACCTCCCACACGAACTGGTTGCCGCTTCAAACTCGGTTGGGTTTCTCACACGTTTCTGGTGCCGTCTGGCTGCCCTCGCCAACCAACTGCGCAGCGCACCCCGGCCAGCTCCCCTGCCCTACGGAGTACTGTACTGCGCTCGCAGGCCTACGGAGTACAGGACACCAACCGCGCCACGACCCGCTCCAGCCCAAATTCGACTGCCTGCAGTGCTGGGATCCCGTCCCTGTTCAGTCTAGTATTCATTTAGCTCCTCATCCTCCTCCCTCCTCGACTAGTTTTCTTTCCTTCTTTCTTTCCACAACAACACAACTTCTCAGCGACTCTTTCGCAATCGTTTTCCTTTCTTCTTCATGGTGCGCTCTTTCAATCCATAGAGACAGATACTCGCCTTGATTGGCCCCTGATCTCATTTTCTGCCGTAAGTCGTGCCTCGACGCAGGTGTGAGGCTGTGATTGACGTTGCTATTCTTGACCGTCAGCTAACGCGAATATAACAGGCAAGGCTCCACAATCCTTCCATATTCACACAAACCCTTCTTTCGAATACTAGAGAGTACCATAGCATCGATTTATGGCGCTGGAATAGATTTAATACACGCTATCACGACCGCTCGAGCAATCGTCGCACTCCACAACCTTTTTTTGCGATTGAGGACGTTGACGCGACCGGGAGATAATTTTACATCAAGAAGACATGGCGAAGACAAGCTGCGCAAGGAGTGCCTGGGGAGTATTGCAGAGTGTGCTGGTTGCTTCAGCACTCTATGGGTTCATCTACCTGACGGTACTCGTCTTTCAGAGGGGCTCTTTTCCAAACTCTCCTGCAGATCTGTACAAGAATCCAACCCCAAACATTCTCCCAGGATCTTCATCGTCAGACGGGATTGGGACGGGCAAGCCAGCATTACCATCGCCCAAACTAAAGGTCGAAAAGATCAAGCCAGCAGCAAATTGGTTCAACAGACCAGAGAGCTTGGTGGTACCCAAAGACGACTTCTTGGGCAAGAGGCCTGATGTCGACACGATTGCAAACCTTACGAAATTGGTGGAAGAATGTAGAGGATCATATTCGAATCTCGAAAAAATGCCTTACGTCTATGACTGTCTGAAGTATATGGAGACTGGCGAGAAGGAATACTTCTACACACCCGCACGGGGCGAACGACCCAGCGAACAGCCTCCTAAACTCGCAGAGTATCTCAATGCGGATGGCGCCGACAATACTCTAGCAGAGTTCCCCTCCTATAAAGCAGCGACAAAAGACTCGATTGGGAAATGCAATGGCCCAATTGTGCCATACCATGTATACTGGACTG
This sequence comes from Chaetoscypha palmicola, assembly GCA_003988945.1. Taxonomy (NCBI): domain Eukaryota; kingdom Fungi; phylum Ascomycota; class Leotiomycetes; order Helotiales; family Helotiaceae; genus Chaetoscypha; species Chaetoscypha palmicola. The sequence continues at coordinate 20,260 of QYAH01000201.1, read as the reverse complement.
GACCGGCTACATGGAGAGTCGAGCTCTTCGTGAAAAGTCATTTCCACACACAGAACATACCATGTGTTCGCTTATGGATATGGTTAGATGGCGATCGAGATAAGAATGCCCTGGACAAAATGCTGAACCACGATCCATTGTTCAAGAAATTCTTGCCATTTGTTGCGCGAGGAGACATTGTTCTAAAAACCTGGAATTTTCCCTCGAGAATACCTCTTCCGAAAGGCGACAACACAGACGGTGTAGGATATTACAAGAATCCCGGGAAGCCAAATTCCAAGAACGAGACAGCTGTTGGGGACGGCTTGATTCGCGATGCCAATGACCAAGAGTGGCTAATTCTTACCGAAAAGCAAATGACGTTTCTGCCCGTCGCAGTATCAGATGCAGTCCGATTTGTGGTCTTACATATTTATGGTGGCGCCTACTTTGATATGGATGTTATCTTGCTCCGAGACATGCGCCCACTACTGATCGGAGACCAGCATTCCTTCGCAGAAAGATGGGGAGCGCATCCCTCGCCTGGGGATTATAATACGGCTATCATGTCCCTCACCGCGAATTCCACTCTCTCGTCCTATCTACTTCGAGGAGGCGTACGAATGGGTTTGAACTTCCATCCAAGAGTCATCGGAGTCATGGCAGTCAAGGACCACAGGAATAAGGAGTTTAACATGCTTGAAACTGCAGCATTCGATCCCATCTGGACAGAATTCAATTGGGGCAGACTTGGAAAATGTACCGTTCCCTGCCTTCACGATTACGGACAGGTTTTCAAAGGAAAAAACGCTTTCCCACTCAAGGACGAGTGGGAGGCATATTCAGGAGACCAGTTGAAGTTAGCATCGGAGTCTAAGAGTCGGGGGCACTTTTGGGAGATGAGAGATGTCAATGTGGTTGAAGAGAAAGCCATGGAAGTCAGAGCAACAGACAAGGCAACGGCAGCGGTCACTACTTTCGATAAAGACACGCTGAGCAAGCAAGAGTACAACATTGCTGAAGACAGCTACCCGCCAACCAATCGAACGATGGAAAACTTCTTCCGTGGTGCGTGGACATATCACGTTCACAACCAGGTAAGTTTCGTGCCTCTTTTGCCTCTCGAATTTAAAACTGACAAAGTCAACAGTGGCTCAAGAACCCAGAACCATCATCCTGGTTGAACGTGATCCAACGCGCGCAAGACGGATTCTTCTCGCATGGTCGCATGAATCCTTACGGTGAGAAGTGGCAGGGTCCGAGCATACCAGAGTACGAGATCAGCTGGGAATACCCATGATTCGAATTCAGGAACTTCGGTCTCGTCACGAATGTCCTCCCGCTCAGCTCGTAACTACTACTACCAACATGATTCGCGATTGTCCACCCGTCAATAACTTTAACCTCTCGGGACTTGGGGCAAAGGAAACCCCTTGTTATATTTCCTCGTACCTTTTGCCCACGGTGCAAAGTACATATACAGTACAACCCGCCAGTTCTTGGCACATAAACTCACTGTCGCACATTTCGGCCGCTCTCTCCACATATATTGCCACGTACGAATCACAATCTGGGAATGGGATATCCATAGACTAAGAGCGGTGGACTAGGTTGGGAGGCAGCAACTTTAGAAGTACATGCTTGATTGGAGTACAGTACATATCCACAATTTTCTACGATGAACCGGAGCGAGCGAGCAGCGAAGAGAGGGGAACTGCCCGGATGACTTGCATCGGAGGAGTTTTTCTGCCTAGAGGAGATCGAAGAGACACATCTGTTGGACTGCATGTACTGTACACGGCGTCATGTGCACATTGGGACACATTGGTGTTTTGGGCTCTGGGATTTGCTTGATCGCTTCTGGGCATGTAGTCATTGTGTCTGGAAGGAAATGATCTTTGCTTAGATGGCGAGAAGTTGAGATGAACTGTCTGGTGTTGCCAGACAGGATGCCTGCAAGCAAGCATGTGAGCCGAGATATACACACCTACCTATGAACCAAGGACGGGAAACGAGATATGATGAATCGAGCAAGACATACAGACGGAGCCGCAATTTAGAGCCCGTGAATGGATGAGATAAGGTGATATGTGAAGGAATAGGATTCGCGTTGCTTTGCTTTGTACCCTTGAATGTTGTAAAAAAGAATTGCATGGATTTCTTCATCACTATCCTCATTATCATCATTGCTTTTAAGTGGCATCGTAAACACGCGGATTTGCAACGGTCATTCTTGATTCTCTGCTGCAACATGTAGGTATGGTAGGGTAGGTAAGTCAGTTGGATACCTCCAAGACAGACATCCTGCTACGTTTACAGCCACGCCAGAAACAAAACCACAGCTTAGATTTGCACACGCTAGAACAAGAAGCGCCCCCCAGCATGCACAAACGCCCTACACATCACCACCCCTCAACAATCCGGAAACGAGATCTCAATCTTCGTTATCACCGCCTCAAGCGGCACCGAAGTATTCATCAAAGTATCCGTACAATGTTCCGTATGATGATACCCACTCAACCCACTCTCCAACATCCCTCCCCTCTCCAGCGCGCGATGCATCAGCCGCCACCCATACGCACAATGGAACACATGATATTTCCTCGTCGTCCACGTATTCGTCCCCAGCGGCACCTCCGATAGTCTCCCGTGATCCTCCACCCGCTGCGTCGCCGCCTCGTCGTAGTAGAACGGCTCTGACCCCGCGGCTTCGAGGAATTCGTTGCTCAGATCGCTGTCGTGGCATTCAGGGGCGAGCCAGGCCATGGTTAGGAGGTCGAAGATACAGCCGGCGGAGCGGGCGGTTGAGGCGGAGGTGCCGCAGGGGGCGAGGAGGTGCGCTGTGCTGGGATTTACGCGGCTCATGCCTTTTGGGAGAGTTGGGTTTGAGGATGGGGAGGTGGTGTGAGGAGTTATGAGGAGGAGAATCAGGGCTGCAGTGGAGATGAGGAGCGTTGAGAGTTGGATTGCTAGGGAGATTTTGCGTTGTTTGCGGACTGTTGGAGATGCATCTTCGGGTTCGATGAAGTCGTCGGAATCGCAGTCTTTGAGGTGCGTGTATTTTGGTCGCCCTGGGTAGGCCATGATGTTTGTGGTTTGACAAGTTCCTGAATGTGTATAGGTGAGTAAGTCTTGAGAGAACAGATTTCCTGGTAATGAGCGAGTCTGGGAGGATGTCTGAGCCTAACCCAGTCTTCAGAGATGGAATCCGGATCTTGGAAATCCTTCTACTTCAGCTAGCGTACTGGTTTTCTGTGCCTACTAGCTTCTGGTGGGGTATTCCCTGGCTTGGATAGTCCGAAGCTCGCCCAAAAAAGATGGTATGTTTGAGACTCTGGAAAGTTCCGAATCTGACATTCGGCCTTGTGACGGTCCTTCCAAGACAACGAAACCCCTTCGCGTTAGGCAATTGGTGATTTCTAGAGCATCTCTACTTGGTCGTCAGAGGCGAAATTAGGGATGGAGCTCCTTCGTACAAGAACCTTCTTAGTACGGTAAAGATGATGTCGAGTACTGCAAACATGATGTTTAGTCTTTGTTTAGTAGATTAATTCACTAACACGCTGGTCTAAAAAGTTTGATGTTGTTCAATATGCCTCGACAAAAGTCAGGTACACTTTATTAGTACTGATTTCTTCTCACTTGCCAATCATTGCAATGGCGATAGGATAGCACAAGCTTGAATAAAATGCTTATACATACATTTCATGAATCAATGTTCCCAATGTCTAGTACAGGCTCTCTAATCATAAAGTGATGTACATGAGGAGCAGTTCCCCCAAATTCCGTATACTCCTTCTCCACAGTCTCTACAATCTCAAACCCATTCCCTTGATATATCTTCAACCCAGCCGGCGAAGCCATAACATAAGTTTTGAGCATATTAGATTCTGCTACCTCAAGCCCACTCTGCACCAACATCGTCGCCACACCTCGCCGTTGGAAGTCTGGAGAAACAACCAAATAGTCCAGCGCTATAAAGTCAGCTCTCAGATCTATCGATAGGATAGATATCAGCACGCTCCAATCTCGCAAACTCACTCAAGAATGGTCCCATCTTCATAATCCTCGCATCAGCATCCTCTAACGGCGCGCTCCTAAAACTCGACATCTCATAGTTTATCCCCTTCATCCTCCCATTCTCAGTCACAGCCTCAAAGCGCCTCTTGAAATCCTCCCGCTCGGCACTACTTATGCCTCGTACATCTACAATCGCTTCTTCCCACGCTGTCTCAGCTAGCGGCGACGGTAGAACCCACCTCGCGTATCCGACCACCTCGCCGCTCTCCTCGTCAACGACCTTCTGATGTCGTTTACTACCATCGCCACTTACGAGATTCCATGGTAAACGTTCTTCGCATGCAGCGATTATGGATGGAAGATCGGGGTTGCGCCAGAGATTGGCCCAGTGGGGATCTTGGATCCAGGCCGACATCATTGTTTTGGCGAGGCTGGGAGCGTTGGATATGGTGACTGGCTGGACGGAAAATGGCATTTTGAAAGGGTGACGGCGTTGGGCCAGCTGTGGGGTAAATTCAGAGGCCCAGATGGAGACTGAGAATTATCAGCCAGGTGATAGACGCTGGAGCTGTTAGGCAAGTACCAGAGGTTGTTTTCTGGATTGTTGGTCTCCGAGAGTTCATACATGATGGACGCCCCACATCACGATTTTCGGACCTCCTTCTCCAATCATCGCAAATCTCGGCTAGATGTAACAAGCGAATTCGAGTGTAAGTTCCGGAGACTATAGTCTACATCGGCTGACACTCAAGTTCAAATCCTTCGAGATGAGAGAGACGTGAGTTTCTTGTATTGGCAAGTAGTACACCATCATACTTCATCTTTGAAGTTCTTTGCTATACTACAACGCGGAGATTTCACGACGCACGGTACAGTACCTTATGGATTCTCCAACTCAAAGCTTTAGGTTCCCAGGGAAGATTGGAAAATGTATGTTTACAGTGTCTTACTAGATCAATTGTAGTACTAACATAGTATGATAGGGGCATTTCCAAGTCGTTACCTGGATGCTAGTTCCTCAGATCTAGGAAGCCATGAAGAACGTCTCATGAGTTCTGAAAAAGCAGAAGACGACGACAGATTCACTCAAACCCGCGTCCCGAAATCATGGACGCGACGAATAGTTTTCACCATCATCCTATCATCACTTCTATTGTTCGGCATCCTTGCTCTCTCCAAGCTTCACAAGGACAGCCATAGCGGCGTCGTCCCGGACGCACCACTACCCCAATTCCAAGGCGGCTCCACCGTAACCGCACACTGCGGGATCACGCCCCAAGAAGCCCAAGAACGCGGCTGCCACTGGGACATAATGTCCTTCGGCTGGGTCCACCCATCCTGCTACTCTCCCGCCGAGTCCGCAGCCTGGGCGGAGCAATACGGACCATGGGAATGGTACACGACGCGACCGTCCAACACATCTGCGGAAGACCTGGTAAAACTCACCATGGAGGAGCTACCGTACACGCCGATCGTGTGGACGACGCAGGGTTATCATATCCAGCATTGTTTGTATGTGCTGAAAATGCTGCATCTAGGCGGCATGAACCAGAGCCCGGTTACGAATGAGGGCATTGAGTTGGCGCATACGGATCATTGTGTTAAGCTTATTGCCAATCCTGACTTGGTCGTTTATGAGGAGGTTAATACTAGGGTACATTTGTTGTTTGTGCAGTGTGTCACGCTTACGTGAGGGGTAGATTTGAGAAGCGATTATATGAGATGTTAGAGTGTGAGGAGATTGCTTTGTTTTGAGATTTAGAGGTTAGAGAATCGATTGGTGGAGCAAGTTTGAGATCTCTCTAGCATATATGACTTGTGTGAATTTCGAGTAACTTGCAATACAAATAATACAATCACGGAGATGATCCAAGCTCGAATGGAAACCGGGCAGAATCTCTATTGCTCATAATACAAAACAGTATCGTCAATCTCCTCAAGCTTCATGCACGAATGATATAGAACCCCAACTCTAACTAGCTTTCTCTCCTCGGCCTCACAATCCCCATCAAACACCTTCCCAGCAACCACCCTCGGAATGCGCATCCCCTCCTCCCTCCCAGCCAGCTCCCACATCTCCTTCCCCCACCGACACATCTCCCTCACATAACTTCCCTCCACAAAAGCCTCCGCCACTCTTCCCGCTTCCACAGCCTCCCGCGCAATCTCCATCGTCCTCTGCTCGTCTAAAAACCACCTCCACTCCCTCCCCTCCTCAAATTCCGGGTAATAACACTCCTTCGGTGTCCACCCAAAGCTTCTCATATCAAACACACATCCCAACGCCTCAGCTTGCGCAGGATAACTCCCACAGCTATCCGTACCCGCGAGCTCAAGCGGGCCACCGGAGGGAGGCGTGTGGTGTGGCTGGAGGGAGTGCGCTTGTGCTAGGTTGTGTATGTGGATGTTGGCGCCTGGGACATGTATCGTGAGGCTAGTGATTGTGATGAGGATTAGAATAGAGGTTGCGAGGAGGGTTGTGAGGAGTAAGGGAAGGCGTATTTTGGAGGTGTGGTGATGATTGGGAGGGACGATTATGCTGGATGGTTCGTCTGAAGAGGAGTCCGAAGGCGCGCGTGTGTATAGTGGCATTGTTGAGGAACTGGGACGCTGGAAATCTGAGAAGTCTTTGTATTCAGAAGTTTTGAGGAACTGGAGGGTAGAACCCACCTATGTTCCCGCGCACGTAGTGTTGATTACACGTTTCCAAGTAACGTTCAAAACGCGCCCTTCACACAAATGGTCCCAATGCTTCTTTTCTCGGCTGGCCCTACCTTTTCATCAGATCATTAGATCAAATTCACCCTCTGGATCCTTTGTTTGGCGTGGAAGGACTCAGAATACTTGGTTGAAGCGCAAAGGCAGGGATACTTCGCTTAACCGGAGAATTCGAAAAGAGGTCCTCTGTTCAGGCGGATGCGTTGACTTTCGGGCCACTTCTCTAATTTCGGAGGGTTTGTAAAACGAGATGATGTTAAGGAGAGGATACTTTTGCGGAGAATCTTCAAGGCTTGATTTTCCGAAGGCGAAATAGCTTAGTTAGGTAATGTACAGGACACGCGCTAAGCAGCTAGAAAATGGAAAATATTGTGGTGCGTATTTTTACAGCTAGAACATGATTGATCACCAGAGTGAAATAGTCGGTATGGGTCATCAGGGAAGCGACAGCTAAAAAAAATGGTTCTCTATCTGTCCTGACTATACTTAAGTACCTTTCGTCGCTAGTCGTTTTACTTCATCTCCCATGCTGAATAAGCTGCACATGTAGCAGCCATGATACCAACTCGTAGAACCCATGCCGTAGCTTCAGTCTCTCCCATATCCAACCTTCTAGCAGCTAGAAAGATCAAACTACCAATGACAGCCGAGATCATCTGAGGCATCGCAATAGCGATATTATGGACTCCCATTATGGTGCCAGCTCTCGAGCAGTTCTGAGTGCTTCTCATACCTCCTTCGACTACTTGACTTTCCTCCTCCTCAAGATCTTTACTCAATCTGGTTTCTTCTCTATCGAAAGGCTGAGCTGGAAGTGAAGACGATGGTCGAGCTGACGCCATCTGCTTAGCTGAATGTGCCGACCCGCCTCGGGCAATTTCAGCACTGATGATCGTGAACGGCGCGCACTGTGTCAGTGTCCAGGAAACACCAAGTAGTGAGACAAACCCAACAGATACCATGTAACCGTTCCCGAAAGTGGCTCCTAGTAGACAACAAGCCGTGAGGACATGTGAGCCCATCCACGCTTGAGGAAGCGTAAGCGACCATTTCTGTATCTGTTTGGCAAAATCTATAGGTGCAGATCGCCGATATGTAGACTTCTCATTCGGTATCGTGCTGAGATCGGAGTTCGAATCTAGAACCTCGCTGGAAGGATCAATTATTAGGTAAGGTAAGCAGAGATTTGACAGAAGCGCAACGATTGAGAACACTAGCATTGCTAGTACTGCATGACGCACTGCTTGCTCATGAAGGGCGTTGTAGAAGCGAGTTGATGGTGGTCCCATTTTCTCATTGAGAATCTGAAATTCGTCTGTATGGAAGTTAGCAGCATTCGAAAGCCTGCAATGGTATTCTCGACCCGCCACTTACAAACATTGCTTAAATAGCTAACACGAATTGTTAGTATATCTACTCAGTCTCTGAAACAAGCTTCAAATAATGATTTACTTACATTACAATATTAAACAGGAATGGAAACCAAGCCAACCACGAGAAGAATTGGACAACACAGACCTGCCTAGTCGTCGGCGGTAGCGTCTTAATCGCCGTATAGATCTCTCGCCAAGTTTGTCGAACCTCTAACCCTCGCCTACCGAAATCGTCCACCTCCGCAGGCTTTTCGCCTATCATGATCGAGGTAATCGCAACAGTGATCCCCAGTGACGCGGAAGCAACTAAGCAAAGTCCTTTAAACTGAGAATTCTCCACCCAGCCCATGACCTTTGGCATCTTGACAAACCCACAAGCATATCCCACAGCGCTTCCAACGATCACAGCCGAGCTCGCAAAAGTATTCGCTTGCACCATCTGACGCCCCGAGCAAGAGTCCATGATGAGCGCCCTGATCCCAGCTTGCACCGGTTGAATAGCGATATTCAGCGCCCAGATCCAACAGATTACAAGGACTTGAATGACGATTCGAACGCCATGATCTGCTGCGTTGATATGCAGGCCTTCGCAAGCTAATTTCACGACTTCGCCAGTCCACGAAAGAGTGTTGATGCAGAATATCGTCGCGATGGTGCCGTATACTATATACGGCTTCCTTCGACCCCATCGATGGGTGCAGTTGTCACTTTTGTGGCCGATGTATGGCTGGAGTAGGGTACCACATACAGGACCTGCGAGCCAGACGAGCGAGACTACCGAGTGCTTTAGTCCGAGGGAAAGGAGGAATGTCTAGGTCGAGGATTAGGAGACTTTTGTGTTGGAGAGAATGAAGATGAGAACTGACGGTGCCTTCTGACATCACCGTCGCCCAGACGACTTGTAATCTAGCTTGACATTAGTTTACTCCTGGGTTAATGAGCTGGGGGTGTTGTTACCCGCCTATGGATATTGTCAGATAGAACAAGTATAGCCGACTTGCATTACTGGAAATTTTCCTGAGATCATAATCCATATTTTCATGGAGCGTGATGTCGGAAGTGGATTCATTGACGAATCCTGAACTGTCTACTTGGGCGTAGTAGTGCGGATGAGGAAGTGTCTCTTGAGACATGATTTCGATGCCTTCGCTAGCCTTTGGACCGGTGCCTGTGGCTTCTGAAATTAAGAGCATAAGACAAGGACACAAGTTGCTTCATTATGAAAGCTTGATCCTCGTGACCATCATACAGAATATTGACAGTTGGGTCGTACAGCAATCCAGCTCTGKTAGCCGAGAAGTCGCTTGCTTCGGAGGCTTTAGAATCGGACATTCTGAGGCAACGACCTCAAGTTCCGGTGTAAGGGTGGGAAACGTAGTATATCATCCCTTCCKTATTTGAGTTGATAGAGCTTCATACCCTCGCGTTTACCCATTGTGCCGGATTCGTAGATAAGCCAGACTTCTCAAGCATGGGTGGAGATTTAGAATCCGTTCATTCATATTGCAATGCAAGCCCGAAATTGAAAAAGAAAAAAGAACTTGTGATTTTTTCAGCTAGACCTCCCTCCATTTTCCTCTTTCAACGCCAATGCCGCAACCACTTTCAATCTACGATCTCTCGATCAAGCCTGTTCGCAATAGACGTGACTATCCTTTCTTGACACCTCAGCTCATCTTTCTGGTTCTCTTCATCTCGGATAAGAGCATTCACCATTTTCCCGAGTCTTCGTGTACATTTCACGGCCGCTGCCATCTCCACGTTCAAAATCATCTTTCCAACATTCCAATCCAAGCAAGTCTTGGTCACAAAGCTTCCAATGCTCACCACCGCACCAAGAGCATCCGAATTCGCAGAAGTATTTTTCAGTCGCTGTTTCAAGGATGAATAGTGGGCTTCTGTGTGTTGCAAAACTGTGATATAGAGGAGAAGTTGGGTTTGGTGACATATCGATGTGCAGTTCAGGAAAGATTCGCAGGCTTGTATTGCTTGATTGGCCATTTGGAAATAGCTATCTATGCCGTATTTGCCTGGATCTCTACCATGACAACTTAATTGTGAGATGGCTTCCAGCGCGTCTGGGAAACATTTGCAATGAGAAGTGCCTCCATCAATGTCTGCAAATGGTTGATGCTCGATTGGTTCGTCAAATCGTGTGAAATTGACAGTCCCTGGTTCATTGCTGTCTAGTTCATGGGGATACACTGATGGTCTGTTGTATACTAAGTCATCAAATCCTGTTGGTAGTACCGTGCTGCCGGTGAAACAGGAGTGTTCTTGTCCTTCGGCATGGGTGCTATCGACATTAAAGATCTGCGGATTTTGGTCCATTCCTCTTGATCGATAAGAGGATACTTTCCCGGACTGCAACGTGTCGATTAAGCCGTGATTAGATTTTCACAATTTACTTCAAGATTGTGCGGCTTAGTTGTTCAGCGCGCTCACTCGCTGTTCGGGTCCGACATCCTGTTTATTTTACTAGTTGTTGTGTACGGGGCATAAACGGACACGTTATACAGTGTATTTTATGTAAACCAATAGGTAAGCAGACTATGTTAAGCTGATGACTCCGAGTTAGGAAGCTAGGTGAATTGCGGTGAGAGGATTGCTTACGGCCCCACTATTTCGGGAGCATGCCACTTCATGCCTGCTCCCGAAATAGTGGGGCCGTAAGCCTCGCAATTGAGTTAACGTCTTCACTACCCATGCTACAAGGTTCTTCACGACTTCAGTGCCTGGCTCACTCTATAACAGGGGCTCTAACTAGCTTCCGACCTTAGAGTCGATCTGGAGTAGAGAATATAGGCTTTGAAATATGTACAGCTCTAATAATTATTACCTCGCTGTCGCTCTCTATCTCGCTGTCGCTCTTGTTGTCGCTCTCTATCTTGCTATCACCCTCTTTATCATCGCCCTTCTTTATATCGTTTTATGGTACTTAAAGTAATATAGGTTTCCTAGTCTACTTTCTACGCTCTCTACTCTCGTTCCTAGAGATATTATAAATCTAAGAATATCTTTAAAGCTGTAAAGCTGTAAAGGAGAATAAGCAAGTAGGGGACTATAAACCCTAGTCTAAGAGAAAGCGGCGTGAGACATCGACAGGTAGTAAAGTCGTGAAGAACCTTGTAGCATGGGTAGTGAAGACGTTAACTCCTCGCAATTAGATGTGGATTCAACTGGAATTGCTGACTTGCATAGTTGGGTGGGCCTAGGCCCGCAATAGCCCTGTAAGAAATACAAGCTTTACTGTATCCGCTGACCCGGCTTGGCTTCTTCTTATTCCTCGATCTACGCCACACGACTCAGTCGTCGAAGTAAGTTCGATCATCACTCAAACTTTCATATCTCCAACCATGAGCGAAGATGAAGAAGGGCAATTTGAGTCTAATGCCTGCGATCAATGTTATCGCACAAAACTGACCTGCACTAAGAATGTTCCTAGCTGCCAAAGATGCATGAAAACCTCTACACCATGCACTTATAGTTTCGGTCGATTTATGGGCAAGCCGAAAAAGAGAAACAAGAATCGGTTGACCCAAACTTCGGGTAGGAAGAACTCGCAGACCATTGCCGGGAGAAAGTCAACCGCAAAAGTGGCTTCCTCATGCAATGTTTCTGACGGTAAGGCCCAATGGACTCCAGAGAATGCCCAAAACAAGACTAACTGACTGTTGCGACAGATGTTTCTAAAGCAAATGCTGGACCAGAAGCTTCGAGTCTACTGGCATTATTGCCGCCACGTAAAGAGACATCTAGTCTGGTTACGGCGTGTGGCCAATGTTGCTCACCTCAAAACGCATCGCAAAGTGTTGATGCCGAGACAATTTACAATCCACGAAAGCGGTTACAACGAGACGGTGCAGATAATCCTCTTCTCAGTAAGCGCGTTTCAAATCAAAGCGAGTATGAGCTGATATGGTCCAAGATCTGTCACCAAACACCAGTTCAAACACGTGTGATAATAGTCTTGATACAACAGATTATAGTCCATCCAAGAAAAGAAGAATACGACGTGATCACGAAGTCTCTGGAGAGTTCAGCTCTGACAGCTCCATCGTGAGCCGAAACTTCGCCTTCCCACTTGATGATCCAAGTTCAAGCTGGGAGCACATCTCTTGGTCTCCTAACCTCGAATTATCTGCCGTAACGAGTCATAGTATTCCAACGTTTGAGTCAGATATTATCCATGAAGAGCTTCCCACAAAAGGTACAGAGCAACCACTAGTATGTCCGTGCATCTCGTCGGTTATGTCTACGCTCAAGAAGCTGCACGACTTGATCAGTCATGGAGGCTCAGTGAGCACCTTTACGACTAGGAGCCTAGACACTGTTCTTTCCACGACACGCAGTGGGCTCAGCACTTGTGAGATATTCAGAGACTGCAAGTCGTGCCAGAATCCTCTAATGTCAATACTTTGCACAACAATACTACAGAAGCTATCTGTTTGTTACAGAATCTTGGCCTCGAGTCATAGCAACAAAGAGTCCGCCACATTGAGTATCAAGATCGGAGGAATGGAGTTCTCAGAGGTCTCTTTGTATACGAGCATTATCCGAGAAATATTAGAAGTGGAGAAAAAGAGAGCAACTGCGGTCTGCGAGAGTCTGATTAGGATGTCGGGTGGAGAACGATGGGACGGCTTCGAACATGTGGATAGTCCTCAGGAAGAAGAAAACGAGGGACTTCGATCTCTACAGCAGACTTTGATGGATAGCTTCCTAGCATTGGACGTTTTGGTCCATCAATCGTAGATGTAGAGGCACATGAAATTTAATTGCGTCTCAAAGTTCCCACTAACGAGTGGGAATGACTCATCATTCCATAATAGAAATGTCTCGTCACTCGCTAAGATATCATTTTCAACAATCAATCCGATTACGCAACTTCGGAAAACATTCAAAGTACATGACGTAGCACATGCAATACTGGGAAATCGGACAAACAAATACATGCGAGATCTTCCGTGCCCCTCATGATCGGCATATGTCTTCTCTAATCCCCCGAAATCTATTCGGCTTTATAGATGGGGGCGGGCCGTACCGAAACTTTGACAGGTGGTAAAAAACCCCGATATGCACTTCCCCATTTTCTTTTGAAATTTATGCATATACTCTGAAGCATTACGATCTGCTGACGTGTATACTACATAAGTATGGACTTTCGTAATAGGGACATAATATGCGATCGAGCAAGAAGGCGTGCGCATGCTCGACGCGCATCCGAGGAGAAATATGCTTGCCAAGAATCAACCGAGTTTTGCTCCCCGCCGTTAACGTTCAAATGCCGAGTCTAGACTAGATTGTGTTACAGGGTTGTCAAGATCGAGGCTATTGAGTTGTCCGAGAGTTGCGAGTCCGATTCTCTATACTGCAAGCCCTAAAGATGTTTCTATCAGAAGTAGGATCTTTAGGTGAGCGTTCCTCACAGCGCAAGGAAATGGTCGACGCATTACGTTTTTTGTATGGATCCTTTGGATCACTCTTACTCTCTGGGGGGATTTTATCCTCGTGGAGTAAATACCGCGAATAGGAATTTCAATGACGACAATGAAGAAAATGAGAAAGCACAGACGCAAAGCTATCTCTGGCACTGGCGTGGAAGAAGCAAGGGGGTTTGGCATGGCCTGAAGCGTTTTGGATTCTTCATCTTACCTACTCCAATTTCAAATCTCTACGACAACGCCTCGGAAAAGCCCACATCATTGGGCACTACAGATTATCTCAATGGAATGCGAGGGATAGCATCCGTCGTTGTTTTCACCGAGCACTTTCTGACTCCATTTCATCCACACATTTACAACGAATATGGAGATTCACCAACGTTCTTCCAACTGCCAGGAGTGCGATTGCTCTACTCCGGCAGCCCTATGGTTGCAATATTCTACGTTCTCTCGGGATTTTCATTGTCCGTCCGGCCGTTGAAAGCTATTTACGCGCGGGATTGGGAGCAGCTTCATCAAGTGTTGTCATCCGCCATCGTGCGGCGAGCAATTCGCTTGGTTCTGCCTTGTGCACTGGTCACCTTTGCAGTCGCTATTGGCGTCAGATTTCACATCTTTGAAGACCACGGCGAGAGTGCGAAGGATATTGTACTCCACCCCGGGCCAGAATTTCAGGATTCGTCGTGGCTTCAGATTCTAGATTGGGTAGAATATGTTCTCGGGAGGTTGGTGTATCCAATAACTTGGTTTTCACCACTTCCCAACATTACCAAATCAGACTACGCCGATCCGCTCTACACCATCCCCGTCGAACTTTGGTCGTCAATGGCTCTATTTCTAGCCATCTCTGGCCTGAGCAGAGTCCGATGTATAGTCAGACAAACGATTCTACCATTCCTGATGTTCTTCTCAGCGTGGTGTGATCGCCGCGACATTTCATGCTTCCTCGCTGGATTTGCTATAGCAGAATTACATGTGCAGCGTCATAAGAACAAAGGTATCCACAGAACACCAACACGATTGGGAAGAACAATCTTCTCGTTGAAGTGGATTGTTGTTCTGCTCATTGGTATTTGGCTGGCATCAATTCCACATACGAATGGCTCGTATGGTTCTCACAGTGTTGGGTATCAAACAATTACTATTCTTATACCGCGAAACGCAAACAATTTCAGTCTAGGGGCTGTGTTAATTGTGCTTGCCATTGATCACATAGAGAATTTACAGATTCTCTTCGAGATGTCGGTTCCTCAGTACCTGGGAAAGATTTCGTTTGCGTTGTATCTTGTTCATTGGCCAATTTTGGCATCGTGGGGTTGGAGTATTGTATCTTTCATGTGGAAATTTACGGGCGAAGATTCCTTCGAAAAATATGAGCTAGGCTTTTGGTTGGCCGTCATGATTGTTGCTCCTGTAATTTTCTGGGCTGCTGATATTTGCTGGCGGGTGGTGGATCTAAAATCTGTTCTGTTTGCCAAAAACTTCGAAAGATTAGTACTTGTAGACGGAGAATAGAGCGAAAATCAATGTTGCAATCGATCTAGATAACCCATGCCCAAATTACTACTGTATCCTTAGTGAATAACCCCCCGATAACTCTATTATCGAGTCATTTGGTCGGTTTTCGGTAAAAAGAACACTACCACCGCAGGAGATTCTGCTATTCCTGTGACCCTCGCGTTCATAATGAAGTGCAGGTACCAGATGATCTAGTGATGGTCCAATACCCCTCGAAGAGATCTCAAACTTAGAGTCGGAGAAGGTGGTTAGCCCAACATTTCTCAAGCGCTCATGTGACAACTACTTACGACCAGAATGCTACGACCAGCCCTCAAAAATCATGAACAGCGGATGATACATCCATGTACGAGAAACGGCAAGAAAACTCCGAAAATATGAAGCCAATCATTAAGTCTCCCGCGATCCGGGTTTCAGAGTCGCTCAGCATACCTTCCGCGATCTCCGAATTCTGAACACTTCGCTGCGATACTAACTTCCAAGTCTCCGAGAAGACTCTCTCTTCAACCCGAAAGTAGCATCTGATCACAGAAGGTGGTCTACTGTTCCGTAGAAGCTATTTGTACAACCACAACTCCGAATATGGGATAGAAAGACGCCTTCAGTCCGAGAACAACACTCTTAATTAACTTTATAAGCATGCTTAATCCTCAATCTGAAGTAATGCTATAATCAGCTATACATCTTCACAACCAAATCTAATCAAGCCACATCAATCTCCAAACCTTCTACCATGAAGCTCTCCGGTATCGCTGCCCTGACGGCCGTTCTTGCCTCCGTTTCGGCATTCCCTCTGTCTTCGAACACCCAACGTAGGTAAATCCTCTCTAACTCGGCTCTTTGCCCTGCTATTGAATCCCTTCACAAATAATACCCCTTCACAAATAACACGATCTGACATTCGTATAGTCGCTGCTAGAGATGTGACGGTCGACAGCTACCTTCCATCTCTTTTGGCTACGAGAGAGCCTAAGGAGAAGGTAGACAAGCGTGAGCCTGAGCCCAAGGAGAAAGTCGACAAGCGTAAGGAGAAGGTCGATAAACGTGAGCCGAAAGAGAAAGTCGACAAGCGTGAGCCAAAGGAGAAAGTTGATAAGCGTGAGCCAAAAGAGAAGGTCGACAAGCGTGAGCCTGAGCCGAAAGAAAAGGTAGATAAGCGTAAGGAGAAGGTCGACAAGCGTGAACCAAAAGAAAAAGTTGATAAGCGCGAGCCAAAGGAAAAGGTTGACAAGCGTGAGCCTGAGCCCAAGGAGAAAGTCGACAAGCGTAAGGAGAAGGTCGATAAACGTGAGCCAAAGGAAAAGGTCGACAAGCGCGAGCCGAAAGAGAAAGTCGACAAGCGTGAGCCAAAGGAAAAGGTCGACTAGATCTCATCTCATACCAAAGTTATCCCCAAGGATCCATCACTCCGCAATCCGGGACTCGAGAGGGATTCGAGCAAATGGACTATGAACAACGAGATTCTGAGGAAGGGTGCCAGATTGGATATGCGTGGAATGATTGGAGGACTTGGAGAGGAGGGGATCTTTATGGGTATTGGTGAATTGATATTCGGTAGCCTTGTGATGGAGAACAACTGTGTTTCTCCTCAAATGAGTTCTGTGTCCCACGATCTAAATAACTTCTGACGACAGACTGAGCAATTAATGTTGGAAATATATTTGCCAGCAATGCGAGTCCTCTTACCCTACTAAATGAATTGACTCCACTACTTGAACCTGTTAGCTCATGGACTGATAGACCGACATTCAGAATACCATTTGTTGAAATAGTGCTTACTAAGCCTGCATGAGCGTGCGTAGAGCAGAGATTTACACCCAACTTTGTACTGTAATCTCTGCCATCATCATCATCATCAATATACAGATACTCAACTCATTTCTCAACACCACTAACCCTTAATTTAGTAGTATGAAGACTGGTTAAGAAAGACAGGGGTAGAAAAAAGTGGCCCCGCTTTCGCGCCAGAATTGGTTTGTATCTGAGGGTTAGTGGTTAGAAATTCTGCCATGAAAGCGGTGTCATCTTCTTTACGTAGATTCATCGATGGCGCTAGCGTTGATACAGTTTGACAATGTTGGCCTTAGCGGCCTGGCGTAAAAGAGCGTCTCTACATAGCTTTTCAGGCATCAACAAGAGCGGGGCGACGCGATGCATAGGGGCATAAGCGAAAACCAGAAGGCACCTCGGGAATCCTTACCTAGCAAGTCCTCGAGAGATGCATCTAGAGACACCAATCGCTCACAATTACTGCTGCAAACCGCTACCGATAACAGATCTGACAAGCACACGTGCATTTGCGTGCGACGCGTTCGGTCATAAACTTCGCCGATTCCACCGTTGGCAGTGAGTGGGCTGTCATATTTCTTGCCCGATGAAATACCCTTTGCGTAGATGGGGTTTGAAGCGGGAAATCGGCTGGTTCTTGCGAAGGAGAGAATTATGTGATGGATTTGAGAATATTGGAATAGCGCAGAGGCTGTACTCTACCTCACAGCCATGGGAACAGGACAGAGGTGAAGAGAGTCAAGAAGTGCAAACTTTTAAGATCACTACAGGACTAGGTGGTTTTGTTACTGTTGAGTAAGTGCCTTCTATAATTTCTGGACTCGTGCTAGATTTATTACCACCTGGGCAGGCAAAGTTATTAAAGTTCACGTGATCCACCTCCTTTTCTTCCTCCCGTTATACTTTGTTTTCATCACTCCATGAGTGTACTGACGTTTTGATAGTCTATACAATCCTTCGCTTCTCTCAAGACCATCAACGCCACTCTATATATTCTTACCGAGAACAGGCGTCCACCTCTCTCCTTTGCCTAACTACCCGCCCTTCCTACCCCCAGGTCCCAAAGCCCTAGCCAGAATCAACTATCGCTGGAATCACATTCCCTCACCGCTACCAAATGTATCAACAGATATCACTCAGCCCTCTCCACCATCCTCACCAACACTTCTGACCACACACCCAGACTACGCAAACCACCCGTTCCCAACACCTCTCCACGACACACTTCACGCCTTCGATTTTCTCACCACCTCTTTACTAGAATCCTATACGCCTCAAGAACCACAACCTCACCTCGTAAATGATCCCCTCTCCTCGAAATCAAGCTCCCACACCCCGCCACCGACGCCCAGAAAAGTTCAAAGGCCTTTAATTATATGTGGCACCTACCTAGGCGCTGCCTTAGCAACATCACTCGCTCTCACTGAATCAGTACCCTCGACACACCTTCCTTATTACATCGCAGGTCTAATCGTCAAGGATGGAATATTCGACTGGACAACGATCGCTACTTCACTCCCACCCTCATCCCCGGAATCTTCTCCACCAAGCGCGTGGATCGCCTCACACTTGCATGATATTAAATCCCATCTCTTCGCCAGCCCTGCAAGTGCATTCGACAGCTTCGCTTCACCAACGCTATTCTTCCGAACCGCAGGTCTCAACGTGCCTTCCCAATGGGGCGCGACCTCTTCAAGCTCAAGTAGCACTCCCCCGGAACCGAACCTTAACATCAATGAAGACGAGGTCTTTGCAAGCTGGGAAGCTCCAGGTGAAGGAGTATCTATCCTCAACGGCGAAGTGATCCATGCAGGTCCATATTCCTCGTCTTCAAACTCAGCGCTCAGCACCACGAATACCACGGAGGTAACATCCAATCTTGCAACTCCACCATCAACAAAGCCGTCTTCCGGCCCCGACTCCCTCCCAACCCCACCATCCACGCCCGGCAAAACAATAACAACAATCGACCTTGCACCCCTAAAAAAGACACATCTCAAATTCCCACCCAAAGCCACCGACCTAAAAATCCCACGCGCGTTATTTCTAGTAACCTCCTCCCATCCGGCCGCCTCCTCAAAGAGCACTTTGAAAAACGGCAAACGACGGAAGAAAAATGGGCAGGAAAGAGCTTTCGAATTGGGTGATTTTGTGACGCCCAAAGAGCAGGCGGACGAGTTGGCGGGGTTGATGAGGAGGAGCGTTAGTCTGCATGAGTTTAGGGATCGGAAGATGTGGGATGAGGATTTGGATGTGGAGGTGGAGGTAGAGAGGAGGGTGCAGGTTATGGAGGTTGGAGTGGGAGGAGAGGGAGAGGTGGATGGGGACATGGAGCGGATAGTGGAGTGGATTGATGATAGTTTGAATTCGTGATGTCAGGAGGCTGTGGTTATAGGACAATTATGTATGAGAGGTAGAGTGTAAAGAATGTGTATGTTTGTACCATCATGGCCGACTGTTGTAAAATAGGACATACTTCGCTTGTAGATTCCAATATTTTACGCAACAATGTATTTCGTACCATACCCAACATCTAGAAACTCTTTTCTATTATCTCTCTTCTAAACTGAAGGCTCCAGCAACAGTATGCTGCTCCTATCTACCAACCGTTTCTACGTTCTACGCGCTCGAGCTTTATTCTAACAACTGTCCTACTACTCCTTTTCGTCCATTTCGTGTATACCAAACTCCAATCCCACCAAGCCAAAGTCGCTCATTGGAAACTTACAGTTTAGCTTCCTCCATAGGCTGAGAAGTTTGCCAGCCACTAGCATCCCAGCTATGTACGGCCACATTCCTCAATTCAAGCTGTTCGGTCTTGCTCAACGGTTGTTCTGTCCCCTTCCTCCTTCTCCGACTCTCGAGCGTTTCTACCAGGCTGGCACCTTCTGTTGCTTCCTGATCAAACTCGTAAGATCGGAACTCGGTATTCGACCACCCTGTTCCCGTGAATTTATCATGGCCGTCCCAGTCCTCAGTGAAATAGTGTAGATATCCACCGTGTGTGACAACAACGATGTGCTGATCTTCCCCGGTAGCTTTCATGCCGTCGTTGCCCAAATCCCGCAAAAACAATCGCGCGTCACGCGCTCGCTGGTCAATGGCGGTGGCTGACGGGAACCAACGGCCAGTCTTCGAATTCCACCCTTCATGAACCAATCCCAAGTCAACCCGGGCCTTCTTCCCAAACTCCTCGGCCAATTTCTCAGGGACGCTTCCAGTGTCACATGCCATGCTAGAAGTCTCTTGTAGCTCCGGAAGGGCGAGGACGTTCTTGCTAGCAGAGACAGAGGAAGCAAACGAGAGAAGCGCTGTGTAGAGAGTTCTTCGGAGGGGAGAGGCGACTAGGTGGGTAATTCTGTTGAAATAATGCTTACTAAGCCTGCATGACCGTGCGCAGTGTAGAGACTTACACTCAAA
>QYAH01000200.1:0-48820 GCA_003988945.1 Chaetoscypha palmicola | reverse complement strand
AGTAACTAGTTATCTCTAGTTACTAGCGCTACTAGTAACTAGTTATTAGCTACTATTCTACGTGACTTATAGTATAAGGAAATCCCTAGATCGCTCTGCCAGATACTAGCGATCCTACTTACTATTACAGCCTAAGGTCTCTCTAGTGCTACACGTGATTTTCCTACTAATCACTCGTGATCGTAATAATAGACTACGTATTTACGAGTTTCGAGTACTTTTAGATCTGAGCCGTACCTAGATATTAATGTTCTCAGTTAGCTGTTAGCTGACATCCCGCGGTAAGCGAGCTACTAATGTAGAGCTAATATAGGTTTAAGCTAATTAGAAGGGTAGGATAAGAGCTGATAAGAGTAGCTGTAGCTCTTTTTATAATACTAAGGAAACTATCGTAAACTTAACTCACCTCTAGTCCTTAAATAAGGTATGAAATTCTAATAATACCTTATAAACGCTATTACCTATACCTTATAACCCTCTTTGATCGGTTTATATAGACATTTTAGTATATTAGACGAGTTCCTATGTCATCGGATTATTATTTTATCGATAGCTAGATTTTGTAGTAGGGTAACGTACTTTTAAAAAGCGTGCTTTAGCTATTTTATTAGAGGGTTAATCTTCTTAAACTAGCGATCTTAGGCTATATCTTTCTCTAGATAAGATATATATAAGTATCTTATAATCTGTCTATATTATATAAAGCTAATATATCGGTAGGGTCGATAGAAACCTAGGTTATACTCGCTCTAGTAGTCAGCTCCTCCGCGAATTCGATAAACGCTAAACTATATAATAATAGATAAAACAACTCTTAATTCTACTACTATTATATCTCGCTACTTACGAGTATTACGATATTTAGGAGACACGGATCTCTTTATATTAGTATAAGTATTTATATTATGTACTAGAACGCGTAGTATAGCCTCTATAAAGAATAAGGTAAAGAAATCGATTACCGAGAGAGTTGAGCGAGTTACGAGTTGAATCAACCTTATAGGAAGGTTAAGCTTAGCCTGACACGGCGGCGAAGATCGAGGTAATAGAGTAAAGCTTTAGACTTGAGATTAAGTAAATATATTAGCGTGTATATCCTTAAGTTCTTGACTAAAATATAGATATTCCTTATTATCCTCTGTCTCTCCTTTAGCGTCTTTATCTGACGAATCGGAAGAATTAGAATCGGTAGAAGAGTTAAAAAGAGATTAATTAATAACCTTAGTATTATCGGTATTGTCCGTATTATTATTATCTAGGTAAGTGAGTTGTAGTAGGGGTGATAAAGGAAGGACTATAACACTAGGTCGGTTAGTGATAGGAATACCGATAGTTATATTAACTCTAATAGCTAATCCTACGTTAATTAAGGTATCTTCCTGATTACTTAGATCTAATCTATCAACTTATAGTTGTTTACGATAGTCCCTGACGTCGTATTCTAACTTAAGGTCTCGATCTACGAGCTCCTAAGTAATATCCTCTTTATTAATAACATTGTCAATTACTAACGCCTTAAGCGTAAGATTAATAATACTAAGAGCCTCGTCCGGATCGCTAATATCTAGTAGAGCGTAGTAATTAGCTAGCGTAGCGACTATACGATTAGAGCGTCGGGGTAGTATTATTAGTTGGGAATAGTGTTAAAAGAGTTAAATGTAGTTGTTATAATACTACGATTATTCTACTACTATAATACTATCAAATACTACTACGACGCGTAACACGCTCCCCTGCTCAAATCGCGTTCAACCTATGTAGTTGTATTAATTGGACCTATATATACTCCACACACACAGTTTCAAGAGCGCCAAAGCGCAAAAGGGCAGTTCCGCCGAGTAAGAGATAGACAAAGGCCATACCGTTCCACTCTGTCGGCCCGCCTAGATTGACTTCCTGGCGGTCGAATATGGGTGCCTGAATCAACGCGTTTGGAAACGTGACAGAGTATCGAGGCAAACCACGTTTCCAGCCATTTTGCGGAATGAAACCTGGATTGGCCGTAGTGATAGCCTGTTTGATTTCATTCGACAACAGCGCAGTGAAAGGGTATACTCTGGGCTGCCGGTTGGGTTTCTGCTCAATCGTATGACTTTGCGATGGACGTACTTCCAATTCTTCGATAGTCTGACTTTGCGCTGGACGTAATACCAACCCTTGAGTGCCGCTGTATTCGATCGTGTCGCTTCTCATGTCTCTTGTCTCTTGCTCGTCCCAGTACCGTTTCACAGCATCCTCGTCCTCCTCGTCCTCCTCGCTCTCGTGAATCTCCTCATCCTGCCCGTCCTGCTCGTCCTCGTGAACCTCATCATTTGGTGCGTGTGTCTCGTCTCTTCCCGTTGCCTCCTCCGCCTCCTGCACTACACGGTATCTCGCTGCTGCCCGTGTCTCCTCTTCCACAAATGCTTCCTCCTCCTCCACAACTTCTCTGATCTGAACTTCGGTGAAGGGAGATTGCTCTATCGATCGTGATCCCGGACGGATAAATGGGAATTCGACGGTCGTTTCATCTAATTGTATTAGAACCCGTGCTTGTAATTGACGGACGCGAATAACTCACAAAAGCATTCCCATACAAGAAAGTCAGCCATGTACAATTGATCCTCGAGAGTTCGGAGGACGTCCCCGTTGAAATCCACCTGTGGGTAGTATATCATTATTCGCTGCCTGCAACGAAGAGCAAATATTTCGAAGCCTAGCATGCCCAATTCATGCTTTCCAAGTCCCCGAAGAGGTGCACCGAGACGGTAGAGGATCTCGAATATGGCGTCAAGCCGAGATCGATAAGGAGGGATCGGTCGATAATGCATGGTGATTGAAGGATCCATTGATTCGAGTGAGATCGGATGAAAGGCGCATGCGTCAGGACTTGGTAAGGTGTTCAGAACTCATAAAGGTAAATATAAAATATGGCCCGTGCAGATTGGAAAGGTCACTTCACTAACGCCGATTACCAGGATTTCGTTACTTGTGATGAAATTTTTAGCTGAATGAATTCGTATCATACCGATGTAAACATCAAATAAATCTATCATCTCCACAACGCGACACCGAGCTTCCTCCTCGCTCTGTAAAATGTCGCAATATGTCAAGTTAATCGGGCAGATGAAGGAGAAGATTATTTGCGATCCGGCACTCGCTCATTCGCTAGGTCTTCAAACTCCCAGCGAACTGATTCAACATTTCAACGGGGTATACAACAGAAATCACTGGGCACATGTAGACCTCGGAAATCAATTAGGTGCCCCGTTTAACGATCATTACTTGTGGATGGCTGAGCGGGCAACATGGGCACACTATTGTAAGCTGGTGATATCAGAATCAAGAATCAACCTGCTAATTTCATTTAAGGGCCCACGGAAACTGCCCCATCGTACGAGGATCGACTTGTCCCGCTGTCAGATCTGGAGGCTTCTGGCAGCAAGAATGAGATTATCACGTCGCCCATTAATGAAACCGACGTCGATCTATTGGCACACAGCGTCAAAATGAACGCAACTCCGCAACCTTCGCCCAGTCGGAATCTATTCCTTGAGGCACTCAAGCAGCTTGATCCTGTGTTCGGCCCTCTGGAAAGCCATCGCCGAGCCATGGCGGACATTCCACCACCGACAAGCGCCTTTGCGAAACAGATGGAGGAAATCAGGGAGATTTTCGTGGATGGACGATGCAAGCTTCCTTGGGTAGGTTTACGGCCTCGCCGTTATAGCAAATGACTTGATCGTAGCATTCTTGCCTGAGTGTGATTGTTGACATCCCCCGACTCGATTATAATCACCTGGTACCCGGCCGCCAGGGCTTCCAGCCTGAACATTCTGTCTACATGTACGTGTGGCAGGTGGGTGAGTAGGGGGGTGTTGGTAGGTTTGTAGATCGGAAGAGCGGTATCAGCTTCTGGACGCCCTGGTGAAAAGTTGATTATACACCCGTTCGGGAGGCTCATTCGAATGATAGTAAGTCTCGTCTCCGGTGGCAGCATTGGGAAGTATTTGAAGCCAGGGTTGTATAGCTCTAGGCCTGCATCCGGCATTTGATCGAACAATTGGAGGTCTGAGACGTTAGTATGTTTGGTAGGAGAATATTACGAATGTTGGAATGACTTACTAGATGCCGCCTCATTTGTGAGTTGTCTTAGCGTTCTCTTCTCCCCGGTCCCCTCGCACTTTCGCTCGTCTGGCTCCTTGCTATGACTCTCAGCTGTACCGTCAGGTGTTTCGGCAAACTCGGAGTCTGTCAAGGTGATAAGGGAATTGTTATCGTTGCTACCGTCAAGAGTAGAATCGCAGGCTATGGAATTAAGAGGAGCCGACATTGTATCAAGTTGTCCCCTAGATATAATATTAATAGGGAGGTAGACTAAAGATGGTCATATTTACTTACAGCATTAGGTGTTAGAGTAGTTGTAAGGAGGTTGCGGTGTTAGTTAGAGGTTGCGATTTCGATCTTTCAATATGCCGGTTACATAATCTCATGACCAACGATAGACAGGAGCGTACACAGCAAGTATAGACATCAATAGCTGATTAAAATTGTTATTTTGAATGCTGTAACAATGGTTAAAGTAAGTTTGCAATACTTCAGGCTGTCTGGTTCAATATGGCCTGTAATCCGATCTGCGACATGACGCAGAAGGGAACAATTAGCTCTTCATCCAAGTCTGATATGAATCTTGGCAAGTAGCGAACTTGGGATGGATAAAATTCACCGGTAATGTCTCCAAATTGTTCGCTGAAATTGTTCTCAATTTTCCCACCCAGTCTCTGTATTCCATCCTCTATGAGAAATTAAATACAACCAAATCAACTCAGTACGTGTGTATCGAGGAATATGTTTACAAAAGTACGTATGTATCAAGGAAGCTGCCTGTAAGAGTGTTTGTACACTCACTGTGAACGTAAGACACTATCGAGTCCACGACTGCGCCCATTCTCATTCTCATCCTCATCCTCACGCCCGCGCTTACGCTTAAATCCACAGACTTCTTCGTCCACATCTTCCAGCTTCACGCGAACGGAGTCGTCTTCACTCTTAACCTTGGCGTGAAGTGAATCATCCTCACCCTCAGGCTTTGTGAGAGGGATATTGACAAGCTGCCCGCTACCAGCACCTTCGGCTTTTCCTGTGAAAAGAGAAGGCTCCCGAAGCCCCTGGGTAGGATCGTCTACAACATAATTTGATGCATGGCCTTGATCCGAGTGAGCTGGTACCGAAGCCACCGACGGCTGAATCTGGCGAGCATCAGCATATTCCATGGGGAATCCGCGGCTTTGAATACAGAACTTACTGGCCCAGAATGATATCCATACCCATAACCATGATCTGCCCGATGTTGCTGCTGCCATTGCGCTGGAGGGGCACGCGGTATATATTGCCCAGTAGACTAGATTCGAAGGTGAGGTTTGAAAAGCTATGTCAGATTGAGCAACCAAAACTTACCGAAGGTGCACTGTAGCTATCTGCCTGTTGAGGTCGAACCGACGAATATGCAGCCCGCGGGCCTTTTGGTACATTTAGCGGCAGGCTTTTCATGTTGCCGGATTGAACACTGCCGCGGGGACCTTGCAGAATCAAGGCTGCCGGTGCGATCCGAGGTGTTGGTCGTCTGCCGGGAAATCCGTCCTCAGTGCCGTCTGCAGTGATTAGAAAGGGTTGAATGAACTCAGAATTAGACCTACGCAAATTGTACCACATGGTGAGGTCGATAAAGTACTGCCTGAGATCTGGATCTGGTTCCCCAGCCCAGAGTGCCTGAGACTCTGCCTGCATCCGACGCAATTGCGTGTCGACGATATGCCTGATGCTCGTGTTGGCCGATTGATAGTTGTAGCCTGACATTTTTAAAAGACCTCGAGATAGATTGACTTTATGGTGATGTCGTGGGAAAAGAAGAAGGGGAGATGGGGTACAGGGCGGCGCTTATTGTCGATGGGGATATTTACAATTGTGGGTCCTCATAAGCGAAGCACTAGGCGCACGCTAGCAACAAGCGTTCCTCCAACTTATCTGATGTTTTCGAAAATAAAGGATCTCTTTTCTGGTCGCGCTTCTCTTGACAACCTGCGTTGAAACACTGCACGCCTTCACCCCATCACATCACCATGACAGATCGTGGCCCCCCTCATGGCAGCAATGGCTATAAGCCGCGGGACCAGCACGCTCATCTCTCGCATCCCGCTGGTCCTTCATCAGGAAGCAACTCTGGCAGCAACTCTGGCGGGCACCCTCAACAGTGGTATGATGACTCGAATCAGCGAAGTTCGGGCTATGGGCACACTTATGGCAATCACTCAATTGAGTACAACCAGGGTATCAGTCAAAGTCCATACTCCCAGCCTCCACAAGCTTCATCCAGCTTTGGATATTCAGGCAGCCAGCAAACGTATCGTGGGCAAAGAAACATGCATCCCTCTCAGGCACCAAACTTCATGCAGCACAACCGACGGTCTGCTGCCGCGTTTCAGCCATCAACAACCACGACCACCCAGCAAAACGGCACGCAGAAGAAGAACAAGAAGAAAAACAAGAACAAGTCGGCAGCAAGCAACATATGCGGTCTTTGTGGCTCAGATCTCCATTTCGCAAAAGATTGTGATTTGATCGACGAATTCGGGTTTCAACTCCCTTGCTGCGCAAGATGCAATACCAGCAGCCACAGGTATAGCGATTGCACACCGGAGCTGGCAAAGGCACATGGGTCAAGAATCAAACCCGCAGATGATTACCATTTTCTCAGGTTAAGCAGGAAGAACAAGCCACCTGCCAACGCCGGTATCGATGTTCGCACAATCGAATCACCTACTGCGGATGACCTTAACGTTCCATGGACGGCACCGTTCGCCCTCCGGATGATACGACAAGGAATGATACCAAGTAACGGGCAGGTAGGAACAGATAGGTCCCAAGTTCTCCAGATTCCGGATCCTGCTTGGAGAAATCCAACTGCCATCCCACTGGCCGACCTCGTTCACTCCGCATACTTGAGCTTTCCAGCTCATGCGACACAGCAGGCAGCACTAGTACCAGGACCTCGCACCCAGCATTTGGCACCAGCGTCGGCACAATCATCTGTTCAACCAAATAGCAGAGTGGATCAGACGCCGGCCACTCAGGCACATCACAGAGCAATTCAAGTGCCGCCGAGCTTGGCTTATCTTGTTTCGGGATCATCTGGTAGAGCTCAAATGCCACGGGTTCCTTTCCCGGGCCTCTTCAGACCAGTTCAGGTGCCCCCGAGTCTTCTGCTGTTGCCGCAGAAGTATCCAGAGTCGCCTGATGGCAGTCAACCGCAAAACTGACTATCTGCATCTCCACTTGGACTTCCTAGAGTTTCTAGAAAGGCCTCGGCGGATACTCAGTAGAGGGTGTAGTGCGCGTGTGTGAATGTAATAATCTTAGGACAACCTTTGATTTTCCTGACGCAGTGGACAACTACTGCGTGCAATTTAAGGCGTTTCAAGTGTTGAGAATTGAGAGTATGATAACTGTCTGTATATTGATGATGATGGCAGAGATTACAGTACAAAGTTGGGTGTAAATCTCTGCTCTACGCACGGTCATGCAGGCTTAGTAAGCACTATTTCAACATCAAGGCCTCTCCAGTGGACAACCACAAGAGTAGCACGATAGGCAACGACGACGTCCTCGCGAAACGAAATGAAATGAGCTGATGGTTGATGAGTCTGTCGTGTTGTCCAATGTAATTCTGCTTCCAAGCCAATGAAACGTGAATTATTCCCTCAGGTGCCTATATGTTCGAATAGCATGTCGTTGAAAATTGCCGCATCGGCTTTCGCCAAGCCGCCAGTTCCCCACTGGTAGTTAAACCGTTGATCCTCCACCATACGATCGCAGGAATTTCATCAATCCTCCTGAACACTAGATCTTTCAACTCAAGCTCCGGGGGCAATTGCTTTCTATTGATTCGGCTCGGACCCTGCTGCTCGTTTACTCATAAAAGTAGACACAATCAACCTTGATGACGAGGTCGCGCTCTGGAACATCAATCAGGTAGCTCGCACATGGTCATTGTTTCTACAGCTGTCCGCAATAACCTAATTTCGTGAAGCCATTGCGAAATATTTACTTAAGCCTTGACAAACGCTTAAGGGTGCCCAGGTGGACTTGGATTAAGTGCGTCGCCTGTGGACAATATTGGATTGAATCACGTTTCATGACGAGCCCCACTGTCACCAGATATCGACTTTGAACCCAGGACAATCCCAATACCTCCCTAATATCGGCACATGTTTCCTATCTTCAATGTACCATCTAACAGCTGCTGCAGATAAATACCAGACGCTCCTTAGAAACCGACATAAGACACCTCGCGACAATCGGTATTGAGTCTTCTTTATGTGAAAGCAAAGAGACAAGGATAGAATCAGCGGATTCATTTGACTGGGCCTGGTTTCCAGGCGTCCGCTCAGTGTTTCAGACGGAGACCGACAACCACTGGAAGCGGACCGGCTGTGAAAATACGGGCAGTGTCGATACGTATAACCAAGTGTAAGCAGATATGGATACTCAAGCTTGTGTGCGAAACCTTCAGAGCATCCCCACGTCGATCGCCAGATGAAGAGTGATATACAATCATGCTTGGCTCCGACGGTACCTCATAACGAGGGTGCCGTTGAAATTCAGCGAAAGGCAGTCTCAAGAGATCATGGATTACAATAGAGCGACCTGAACAATAACCCGAAATCGAAGGAGAGGTTTCCGTTCCTTTTCGCTCATATGACTTTGTTCCTGGAGGAGGCAGAGAGGGAAACTGGGCAGATTTTGGTGAGGGAGGTTTCCAAAGCGTTGAATTGCTCGAGAAGCTTTGTAAAGTGCTTGCAGTCGACCCTTATCTGCTTCCTTGGCCCCAAAATGGACGAACCACGAAGCGGGTTGACTCGCCGAGTATCCAATTCGGGAGTCTTTGATCGGAGCCGTTGCTTCAAAGCGCTGGCGAAAAATTAAAGTCGGGTTCATTTCTGGTTGTGTTTGGTGTCCCTTCGTGGCAGATGATATATACTTGTGAGTCCAGAAGGATGGATTGTCGACCATTGACTCGGCGATTTCTAATTCCAATGTAAAAGATCTTTGGTCGGCACTACATACATCCGGATATACGCAGGCGAATGCTTGGTGTTCGGTGAACTATTTATTCTATCTAGATGGATGTAGTCTCAGAGAACATAGAGTAAATTCGCGAGAGTCAAACGCAACCACAACCACATTTCACGATCCTCGCAATTATTCTGAGAATAGCACAGTCAGATGTTAACGATGTTGTGTAAGTTTCTATACTCACGGCATGCTCTCAGACCTCTCATCGGACTGATCTAATCTTCTACAGGAATGGCGCTCTGCGAAACACAAAAACCCGCGCCTCGAACTTGTCTCTGCCTGAAAGCCCCCGCTTGCTTCCAGTGGACATTCGAATATTCCCCTGCAAAGCCGAAGCCCATATCTGCCAATTGAAATAGTCATGTACGCTCATCAGTGTCAAGCTGCTTCTACGACGTAGGAGCAGAGGTCCGCCGTCTGTCGATTTGTGAGAAAGACTGGTCGAGAATCGCAGACCCTTCGAGCACTCTTGCACTGCGATTGCGATACGCAAGAACCTCGACCGACTATCTCGTGGAGCGGATATTAAAGATGTCGATATTTCGTCGGACTCTCTGGTGGATCTACCAATTGCAACAGAGAGCCCAAGTTTTGATGGGGTACTTGGGATGACCTAGCAACGAATCTGTCCAAAATTTACGCAGCCATGGATACCCATCAGGCGATTTCCGTACTTCTAACGCATGTCGGATTGCTGACTATGCCTTCATTTTGGTCAACTCCAGTTGATATTGCCAGTGTTGACGTTTCACTGATCTAGTCCCTCTGTAGTCCAAGAAGAAATTCTTTCCCTTATCCTTAGGAGCTGATTGAGTATCGCGATACGCTTTCGACAATAATCGCGACTGTAAGAGCTTATATGGAAATTTTAGGGTGTCTCCGTGCTTTGGGTGAGCTCACTCGGCGCTGGAAATTCTGCATCGCAGTGTCGTATGGGTAGGACAGCAAAGCTGAGATCCTTCGGAACAAATGATTCAAAGCGCATCGTTGATGTGACTCTCACAGATTCGTGGATTGTCGCGAGGGTGCTTTTTTGTACAATTGCGGAGGAGAAACAGACCTGGAGTCAATGGGGCGATAGATTTTAGAGTCAATATCAAAGCTACGAATGATACTCACTCTTGAAGGGATGTGCTGTATATGGGATGGAGCGAAGATTGTGGTTTCGATTTCGAGGGAAAGACAGAAAGTTATTTAGGAGCAGTTTGAAACCATCTTGCCTAAGGGCCACCCTCACGCTCAATTCCAAGCCGAACATCGTCTTCCTCCTCACCCTCGTCCTCACCCTCGCCCGACGCCTATCCTCAATTTTGACGTCAGGATAATCATACCCAGGCTGAGCCTCGAGATGAGAGCTGCCAGCAAGCTGCCCTCAACCAGTACCTCCACTCCTTCATGCACCACGAGAAGCCTGGGACGATTCTCCTACGGGCGCTTGGTCCTGGCGACTGTCAGTCACGTCCATGCAAGAACTAGACGTGTAAATGTGAAACTTACTTCTGGAGAAATGCGTGCACGATTGTGTGCAGGGTTATAAGCCCAAAGATATCCTGGTTGATGTAGACAGTGCAATGATGGTGGAATGCCAAACGGCAGCTGTTGTTCAAGAGACTGGATTTGGATATCAGTTTCCAACGGCCAAGTCAGGCCGATCTATAAACTTACAAAAGCCGATCTACCACCATTTGCCTGGTGTCCTGCCAGTGCTGGAGAGCCATTCAGAGGGGTGGCTTGAATGCACAGGTGAGGGTACTCCCGAGCCATTTCCCGGACCATTTCTGGAGGTAACCTCAAGTACGTCAACCGTGACAATGGGAGGTTGCCAGGAAATCCGGCCTCAGTGCCGACTGCAATGATTAGAAAGAGATAAATGAGCGTGGTGTTCAACTTACAAAGGTTGAACCACACCGTGAGCTCGACGAAGTACTGCCTGCGTTCTGCTTCAGGTTCCGCAACGTGTATCTCCTCAGAAAGTGCCTGGATTCGGCGCAAATGGCAGTCTCTCATTCGTGAAAAATGCTCTTCGGTCGCATCAGCAACCGATTGATAGCCGTATCTGGTCATTTTGATGTGACGATGTCGTGAGATGGAGGAAGGATGCGATGCAGTCACCTTTGTCGATTTTGATATCTTCGATTTTGTGGGCCGACATAAGCGAAGCGCTAGACGCACTAGCTAGTATGAATCGAGACAATTATCATTCATGGTAGTACCTGAGTACTTAGTACTTTGAAGCATCGTTTCTGGTCGTCATGCACCATCTTCTTTTACACTTTGCTGTTAACTGAACAACACCTAGAAAGTTCTACCCGACCACAATTTGGACGCTCAAGACAGCCAGATTACTCAAATCAGACGCGATGACAATGAAAGAAGGTACAGATCCGCGGTCGCACAGCAGAAATCGAACCATTCCAAATGTGCCATGATGGCCTGCCATCGTTGGCTTTCAGTGGGTAGACTATGGAGCGGTGGGCGAATGGGGTCATTGGACATTGCTGGTATCACGAAAGAGGCCCAGGAAGTCAAATCGTGTGAGGAAGCTCGTTCTACCGCCATGAGTAGCACCAGCTGATGCAAAGATGCGTTCCTGCCAGATTCCTGACCGATTCGACATCTACCAGCCGCATTCGAGCTCGAAGACATCGCGCTGAGGCCGCTATCCATAGAGACGTCCAAGGGATACTCTCTGAGCTGTCAAACCACCTCACAATTCAATAGCATGCGATCACCGATTGCATTCACGGCGTCTGAATTTCGACAGGAAGCTCGTCCGCTGTCCCTCGCCTCGGACCAACGACTCAAACCATAGATCCGGCGAGCAAAACCTTTCCGACAACCCTTCCGTATGGGAAGACCGAACGAAGCTTTCGAAGCTCAGCTCAACAATCGAAGAGTGACGGGCGAGCACCCGCGAGGATGTTAGTTCGACTTCGATGGCTCATCTCAGCCTTTCCAATATGTCTGGGGCGCTCCGGATCCCCGACATAATTTCCGGACAAACAGTGCAGACACGAGAATCGATTGTTCAATGCAACGACAGAAAACGATGATAGCTTGTTCATCAAAATTTCCAAATTCTAATTCGTTCTCGAAAGTGCTGTTCCTTCGAGCGCAAATAGCTCAGTGGGCTCACGTACAGAAAATACCTGCTCAACTCGTCGCTCTCATCTCTTGGCCCATCCTCCCGGCTCCTCCAGCCGAGCCATACCTCACTATATGACCTCCGTACCTTCGTACCATGTCATCAGCGCTCATATCCTTCTCCTGCTCGATCAACGGCATGGCTTGCATGGTCTCTACTGGACTCATGCTTACCTCCCTAGGTAGGCTCCACCATCCCCAGGTCAGCACAAGAACGAGTCCAAAAGCCACAAGCTCAACAGCTATTCCTGCAGCCAGCCAGCTGTAATTACTCTGGAAGGCCAATTCTGTTTGAGTATGTGTAGTCAGGAAGGTTTGGGCGACCGGCACTCCATTGCCAGCAATCGTCGAGTTTGCAACACTATTCCCGTTCATCGCCAACCTAAATATGATTTCTCGAAATGCATTCAGCACCCATTCTGTTGGACTTTTCCAAATCTGATTGCATTTCAGCGGGATGCGAGGGATTGAAGTTAAGTTTGGATAGACATAGAATGTTTCAGCAGCTAGTCCTTGGGTTTCCCAGTAGCCAGACATCGGAAAACGGGTATGCGACTTCAAGTACAGCTTTGAGTACATGATTGCGCGCAGCGGCCCATTGAGCGTCCCATTTGGCGCAGTAAGGGTATCTCCATTCGAATAGATCCGATCTCCTGATTGCCAGTCAGATATGTTCTGAGGGTCAAGCACAACAGTGTCGCCTTCTATCGTGATCGGGTGGGTCACTCTTGCGACATGAACTGTACATCTTTCCGTGATAATCGTTGCTTGACACGCTGAGTCGACACTTGAGGAATATGCCGTAATTAAGTTGATTGTTGGTCGTCCTGCCGTTTCCTCTGCAATAGTGAAATTGACAAGAAATAGAAACTCATCGATGTTTTCCGGGTCTGCAAAGTCGATAATCTTCTCACTTCGAGTGCAATCTACAGATATGCCGGGGCCTTCGACGTGCCCTTGACAACGCCCTTCACACTTGTAATCGTCACTCGACCGTGTCTTGATCGAGTCGTTCCGGTACCATTGCACTGCCGCAGCAGTAGCATCGAGGCTCGCGGCCTGCAAATTGCCTGTGACACTACCACCGATGCCGTCTGGAAGAACAGGGAGAATGTTTAACTTTTTCGGAACTCCCTCGTTGACAAATTGAGCGTTGGCCGTACTCGTTGACTTCTGGATGAGTGGTCCACCAGAAAGTGCTGCGAGTATGATGATGCATGTTCCGAAGAATATAACTGTAAACTTTCTTTCCCGAAACAGATTTAATTTCCACTTATTTGGCTGCAAGATGAGACCTCTGTTTGTGATTTGATGCAGGTAATTCAGCGTTGAGCCTTTTCTCGCGGCGCTCCACCAGTTGATTGCTAATCCGGCTGCGAGGAGATACGCCAACAGCTTATCCGTAGCAGCTGATATAATAGCGACGAGGACCGAGGGATGAATTTTCCAATTCTTAATAGGTTGGCCGTCGGATGCTGAAATCACTGCAGCGTTTGTCGCGATCAGGCAACAAATCAAGAATATCGCAGCCACGATATTGAATTTCTGAAGGCGGCCTGTCGATTTCTTGTCTCCAACTCCATCGATAGCTGGGTTAGAAACAGGTCGGTATTGGGAGTTCTCCATGGGCTCGTAGATGGATTAAAACTTGTTTACAAAGCTCATGAACAAGTTTCGCCATAGTCGCCGCGAGATGGGGAAGCAGGTGTGATAAATACGCTGGTGTTGTGCAATCTCTGCCAAGCATGAGCTGAACAACAACATCGATATTTGCGACGCCATCCAAGCCATGTCTTGTAGTTTTGATCCGAAGCGGGAAATATCCACCAATCGTCTCAATCAGTGTCAAAGAACTCGTTGGCTCTTCGGGAAGCCCCGAATTGGTGGGTTCAACACTTGCTATCAGGACTGAAGTCTATTTATAATAGAGTGAAAGCTGGCCGACCACCACCATAACTCAGAAATCCTGAAGTACTTTTCGATTGTTTGGAAGTCTTCTCCACGAAGTGACTCGCTGGTTGCTAGACATGCAACGCGATGCTGTACAACAGGTGCGATTTGCACACTAGAAGACCATAAATCGTATCGACCCATGCCATATCCCGTTACGAGTGATCTGGCTGAGCCGATCGGTTTACCTGGAAGCATGTAATAATTCTTCATCCTTCCGAATGAGCGCAAAAAACGAGATGTGCGCCATATAGTTGAATCGATTGACGCCCAACTGGTCCTGACAGGCTCGACGCAGAATTCAATTGGCGTTTCCTTGAATGAGATACAAGACTCAGACCTGTGCTGAGCCTGCGACCCAGCTATTATAGCGGCAGAGCAACACGGGTCAAGTCTGGAAGTTCATACTGCCGCAACATATTTAAGCATATCAAAGCTTATCTTGAGCCTCAAACCCAATTAACAAGTTCGAGATCGCAGACTGCAAATGTTACGAACAAACCAATTGTCTACATATGCGAATCGTCCCCTTTTGCAGAGTGCAAACGCCAGGACAAGTTGGTCCTGCACCTTTTTATGCTCGTAGTGTGGTTGGCTCGCCTAGCTACATATTTGCCGGTACGACGTGCTGCTGACACTTCCCTCGAATGTAACGCGAGTCAGCCAATGGGGGTCAAAGATCATGACGAGAACCTGGGATTTGCATCTGTTGTCGCGTCAGTTCCTCCCCGGGTTGTAATCACATATTTTATGGCTAAAGACGGTGCATGAAGTGATGGGGTCCAAAAGTTCATTGAAAAGGCGCAGGTTATAGTTGAAAATGAGCTGTGTAATGTACCAACGGTTCAACAGCTTTCCCAATGTAAAAATTCCGACGTTAAACAAATTCGAGTATCTGGGAAGTAGTCTTTATTGCAGTATAACGAGAACGTCATGTCTTTACCTGAGGCGAGAAATGGAATTGACTCGCTTGACGAGAAATCCCGAGCTAAAGTAATGGAAATCTCACTTACTAATCTCTGTCAAGTATCAGAACTGAACATAAATGACCCCAAATCTGACATCAATGTTGAAGATAAGGCGGCCGCGACAGAGCCCCATTCTGACGGCGATGCTGAATCTGTCGCGGAAGCATTCGTCTATATCAAAGACTAACAAATCATCACAGGGTTAGGACTTGGTATTGTCATTGGCATTTTGATTACTTTACCACCTCGACTCGCCGAGCAAAGAGACTTAGGTATGTTACGACAATGATCTCTAATTACACTGTTGCTAACTTTATATTAGCGATCTCAGCAGGTTCACTTCTACCGTTTCGGGTCCTCGGTGGTGCACTCGGACTGGCAGTTGCGTCCAGCGTGATGAATAATTCCTTATCCTCCCACCTGAAGGGAGTCATCTCTGGAGAGCAAATGTCTATGTCGGTAACCTTAGTTATCGAGTTGGTAAGCGCTTGAATGGTGTATCACTCTGTAACCCGTGCTACAAAACCTCGTCATTCGTAGTGGAAGTCTATAGTAATTAGGTTGATTTAGTGATTGATTAATATATTATATACTAAGGAAGGAGGTACTAGCTAGGTAAAAAGCGGGGTATATGTACGTAGTTGTAAACAGTGAATGTGGAACAAACACTGGCAACTCTTAAAGAACCTGTGAATAGCTTTATTCCTTCCTTGATTATGTAATCATTCTCTAAAAACACTCCTAAACTCCTGTATCTCCTTAACCGTATGCCTCCTCCCGATCAACTTGTACGAATCGCGAGAATCGTACTCCCTAGGTGTCCGGGGGAGGGGGACCTGATTCTGTAACTTGATATGTGGGCGACATACAGCTTTGTAGATGACTTGCAGGAACGGAGGGGGGAGCTTGAATTGACTGAGTTTCCGAGGGGGTAGGTGCTTGAATTGACTAAGTTTCCGAGGGGGTAGGTACTTGAATTGACTCGACCGAGGGAGGGGGGCTTGGTTCTGAACCTTTGTACGTAGCTACCGTATAGCTTTGTAGTCGACTTGCCGGAGCGGAGGGAGAAGCTTGAATTGATTCGACCGAGGGAGTAGTTGTTCGCTAAGGTCGTATTACCCGAATCGGACTAGTAAGGGCT
Source organism: Chaetoscypha palmicola (assembly GCA_003988945.1). Classification (NCBI taxonomy): domain Eukaryota; kingdom Fungi; phylum Ascomycota; class Leotiomycetes; order Helotiales; family Helotiaceae; genus Chaetoscypha; species Chaetoscypha palmicola. Next base: position 32,506 of record QYAH01000200.1, on the reverse strand, counting down.
CCTTGAATTGACGTAGTAGTAGGAGTAGGAGCTCGCTAGGGTCGTATTGCCCGAATCGGACTGATAAGAGCTCCTGCTATAGTATATGCTTTATCGAGTAAATGAGCGAGAGGTATAAGTAGGGCAGGTAGAAAAGTTGAGATTTAGTGAATCGGCGTAGTTTAAGTGGGAGGTGAAATCGTCGGATTATAGGTCTTTGCCTCACGTCCCTAAGGATCGTAGAGTTATTCTATAGTTCTAGTTCTCGATTCGGCGTAGAGTTATATCTTAATAAAGTAGCTCTCGTTAAGTCTTCCGAAGAAGTATAAGGTTCGTTAGCGTAGTATTCCGTAGATCTAAAGAACGAGTCCCGTCTAGGGCTTTCTAGTTCGGTATTCTTACGGTAGAATACTTAAACCTCTAGTAGAAGTCTACTCTTTTTATTCCTCGAGTCCCTAAGGACTATAGATTCGTAGACTGTAGTTCTTTTAACAGTAATCGTTATCGTACTCGTGTAATAGCTGTTTTATTCGTAGTTCGATATCCTAATCTATACGTCTACTAATCAGTATCGGTAACCTTAGTTATCGAGTTAGTAAGCGCTTAAATAGTATATCACTCTATAACCCGTACTAAAGAACCTCGTTACTCGTAGTAGAAGTCCGTAGTAATTAGGTTGATTTAGTGATTAATTAATAGATTATATACTAAGGAAGGAGGTACTAGCTAGGTAAAAAGCGGGGTATATATACGTAGTTGTAAACAGTGAATGTGGAACAAATAGTCTAGCTTACTTCAATCGACAGATATAGTCCTCGACTTTCCTAACGATACTCGGGTGCGAGTCTACACCGCTTTCTTAGATGGATTCAAATTACAGATGAAGATCATAACAGGGTTTGCATCTTATCAGCTGTTGCTTGTTAGTATGCTGTAGCGCAGACCTCAAATTACCATTGTAAATGAATAAACCAGTGGGAATTGAGATCAGAAGCCGGGAGCGGGTTTTTTCTTTCTTGCCTTGACGGTGGTAAGCAGCATCGAAAAATCACAGCTGATGGTTAAATGCTAGGACACATTGATAATTTAGTAGGCACAGAAGATGGAAAGAACGGCACAATATAGAGGGATTGTTTGATATTGACGCTAGCTAGGAGTCATGGCCCATACGACTCCGTAGATTCATTAATCGACTCTGTTTTCTTTTTGGTGTTTTACGGTTTTTCCCCCATGACACTCTTGACCTTCTCCTATCATCTCCTCAGACCCTTCGCTCACCATCTACCCATGAACTCTATGATAAAAATCAGAACGCCAACGCCTCGTTAAAAAGAAAAGCAAAAAGAGTAGACATCATGAACCCCGCCTGATCAAACCATGCTTGGTTAATCTAAGAATTGAGCACCATTACACCAACCGTCATCAAAACCTGCCCAGTGATCGAGTCTGCGAAAGTAGCGCCGACACCGAGCGAGGCTCCTTGATTAGATATGGCGTGAGTCAGCGCTCCCACAATATTCTGCCAGTTACCCTCGTTGACGTCTCCTGGTCCTCCATTGATACCAGCATCAAAAGCAACGAAAAGCGAAATAGGGTCAAATTTGCCAACCGTGGTACCCGCGGATTGGCCGGTGTTTCCGATGGCACTGGCCGCTTGGGGAACGAGGGTGTTGAAGAGTGAGCCTGCGAGAACCGGAATAGCTCTACCAATTCCTGGAGGTTGGAATGTCAGACCCGTGATGCGGAGTGTTCTCCCGGATGCGACCCGGATCACGTCGTTGAGAGTGGCGATACTGCTAGGAGTGTCGAGGGAACGTTCTTCGATGGGAGCAGATGCCTCGATACGAGAGCGCTTTCTTGACGAGCTGGGTCCCTGAACAATGTTCAGACATTGTAGGCCACCTTGTCCTGGGTTGATGGCTGCTTGCATGGTATCGACAAAGGCAGCAGTTGTGCAGGAGAAGCCGGCATCTTGGTCAGATGTGGAAACGCCGAAAATGAGGTTGTTGTCTTTATCTGTTGCGCAATTGATTTTGGAACCTGGCTTGCACCAGCTGTATTCGTCTTGTAACTTCTTTTGGAAGTTGCCGCAAATGGAAGAAACAGATTTTTGCTGGATGTTTCGATACATGACGTTGACATTGTAGGAATCTCCCGATTGGAATCCGAAGCACATATCCTGCTCCCCACCAGCTGCTAGAGCGACAGACGCGAAGATGGAAACAAATGTAATAGCTGACAACATGATGAAACGGATCTTGATGGACAACTGAGCGAACAGGTGACGAGTAGGAACTGATATAGATGCGAGGAACCAAGAACTTGAAGGAAACAAGGAGATAAAAAGCGATCTAAGAAACAGATGATATGAAAAAGGGAGTGATGGTGAGATGAAGAGCGTTGTTACTGAGATCTATGGTTCTTATTATACTTTCGCAAATGCTGAGATTAGGGTGCTTAGCGAGGTCATCTCTCATGAAATGCGTATGAGGGTGGAGTACATTCTTCGGAGGATCCGAAACTCACTCAGAACTTGTAGCTCCGTAAGGTTTCGTACAGCCTTGCTGCAGGTACGAAGTATGAGGATGCCCAGAAGGATTAGAAGTAATCTACTCTACTCTAACCCCGCCGCAATTATTGCGAGCGTGCGCGAAAGTGCACCTTCATCCCGAAATAGTGGGGCTATAAGCCGCGCAATTAGACGCTGCGCCCATAAGTCTACTCCGTAAGTAAGCTTAGAATGTATCTCACGTGACCTACAACAACCGGAAGCTTATGTTCAAAGGAATTTCCCTTTTCTACAATTAGCTGCAGCTAAAATGGAGACGTAGAGTTACCGGATTTATCCCATCGATACCCGAGAAGGATCAAAAGCTTACATTTCGGACGCGCTTCAATGATTGAGTGTTTCAAGTTTCGACACCATGCCTCGTTGGAGTAAGCTTAAATCAAGTAAGCTTAAGTAATGCAAAATCATCGAACCTTCGGATCCGGTCGGCTCGCACTGACACGTTCCTGTACTGAAGTACGTCGAGAATCAAGTCTCTTTGAGTCTCATCAAAATAAGCACAGTAGGTATCAGTGGAAGGTGATAGGCGCACTAGTATACAATAGGTGTTGGATGCGAGATACATCCATAAAGTAAGACAATATATCTGTACTGAAATGGAGTAGGTATTCAAACTCATACTATCCCCCCCCCCGCCCACCCAAATAAAGACAATTTAATGGGTGGATGTGGAAGCGTTTTTCTAGGGCTTTCAGCAATTAAATCATTGCGTCATTGAATAATTGGTCGAAAAGCCTAGTTTGTAATGCGGACCAAGGTGTCTTTATTTAGGGGTACGGATAGTATGTGTTCTCAAAATCCCCCACCGAGTTTGTAGATGATTTCCACGAACAGCTATTTCGGGCCGGCTGTATCCACACCGCAGACTTTAGAGCAAGGATGCAACACAGCCCACAAGACAGCAGGACAATGTTCGGAATAGCTACCTCGTCCTTCCTTCCAACACGAGTCTACTCAATCTGTTCGAGCTCCTAATGATCTCTATCTATTCATTCATTCATTCACTCAACCTCATCAATCTCCTCCCTCAACACCTCCTCATCCTCCTCACAATCCGCCTCCCTAACCTTCCACTCCGCCAGAATCTCCGTCGCGACAACATCCATTTCCAAGCCCACTTTCTCCTCTCTCGTCGGCGCTTTCACAAGTCTCTCCAATTCCTGTCTCAATCCCTTCCACTGCCCACAGTCCAGCAGCCACTCATCCCTCTCCGCCATCTCCCGCACGATATACTCAAGGATATAGAGCCTCCATATGCCGTCGTCCTTTTCTTGCGTCAGAATCTCCATCACCGGTCTACCCAATGCGTCCGGGTGAGAGACGAGGATTTCTATGACTGGTCCGCAGATGGGCCAGTTGATATCTTGCAGCCAGACTAAGAGATGTGGGACTAATGGTTGAATATCTGCTGTTTTCATCGTACGTAGATGCTCGAGGGAGTGGAAATCCATGTTGTTCTGTGGTAGGAGATCTGATTGCGCTTTTGTGAGAGATGTGAAGGGGGCGTGGTATTGTGTTGCTTTTATTGTTCCGGCGGGTGTGTTGAAATACATGTTTCTGTGCTGGTGGGCCACTTGGCTAGATACTGAGTCGCGATGGATGTAAAGGAGTAGTGCTGCCGTTCCACGATGTGAACTGCGAGAATTGCAGCCGATTTATTAGTCTGCTTCGAGGGCAGCTCACGAAGCGTTCTTTTACTGTCCTGATATACACCCGACGAGTGTACGAAAATGAAGAAATTGAGGGTGGTATTCCGGGTTTTCCGTGCCTGCAGATGAACGGTCGGGGCGTGAGTCAGCCAAGTTGCCACCGGATGCGACGACAAAGCTCTGAAAGTAATGCATTGCGACCGGCTTGAAATAACTCTTGGTATAAAATTATGGGTTACAGTTAACAAATAAGATGCGCTCTATGTTCGCAGAACCCAAGGTATATCTCGACAAACAATCAGAACCAACGCCAACGCTGTCCCAACACTCATCTCGTGGTATCCAAAAGAAACTCCCAATCGTACACCATCTATACATATAGGATTGCACCATACGCAGAATCGCACCGCACCAAGCCAAGAGCTCACGAGCTTTTCGGCAGGCTCCTAAAATCATCCCAAGTATTTTTCCAATCCGGCTCGCGATAAACGTAATGCGCCGGTCTCATCACCTTATCAACCTCTTCCCGCACCATAGGATACACATCTTTATATGCCTCTCTTCCCATCCAACAGTCGAGATGGCCATACCCTTGAACAACATGCCTGCTGTACCCCTTGACTCCGAATTGTTTGCGCAATATCGTGTACGTTTTGTCGGTGGAATAGGGATTGAGAACCTGGTTATCCGAACCAGAAAACAGCATGATCGGAATACCTTCCAGTCTATCGATGTTTTCGTTCGTCGTAAGATCCTGATAGTCCGGTGCGTTATTCGTCACAACCCCACGATACCCCATCTGCATGAGAGTTTTGAGCAGAGTCATGTTAACGCCGCCGAAGAAGCGATTGATTTGTCTGTGAGTAGCTTCGTTCAGGTTCCGGTGATTCCAAAGTCGTCCAAAGATGAGGGAGCATCGATGGCAAGAAACATTATTGCAAATCTCTTTTCGATCATCCGGGTAGAATCGAAGAATCTGGTTCACGAATTGTTGGAAGTAAGAGTCGTCCTTGGTCGATGAGCAGGCAAACCAGGATCCACCTAGCATCGAGTACAGCTTGTCGGGCCCTGCTTTGACCTTGAGCATGTTCAAGTGCATCCATACCGGATTGAAAAACACTTGCGAGCATGAGATGCCCGCGATCCACTCGGTTGGAATGGTTCCGTCAAGAAGACCACACGAATATGCTACTGACCCCATACAATGCGCGACCGTATAGATCTTCTTCTTATCGTAGTGTTCTCTGATCCAGGCTAAACAAGCTCTGATATCAAGACGAGAATCAAAAGTTGTCCATCCATTTTCAGCCACTTTCAATTGACAAATCCGGTGAACCGAAACGAAAACTCTGTAGCCGGCTCTTGTGAAATAGTTCACAGCGTTGACTTCGATGGTTGGCAGGGCAAAGATTTGATGATCGACAGATGCTCCGGGAATCATAAATATATTCTTCGTCTCGATATTTGGGTTCCGGGGCTCCCAGATCTGCATTTTTGTAACAATATTATCGGATGCAATGATCGGTATTGTCTGATCTGGGGATGTGTCGTTGATGAACCCATTGTACGTGACCGCAGGATATTGTTGGTATACCAACGGAGCCAAGAATAGACTCGCTGATTGCCTGGCAAAATATCCCATGAAACTAGCGGTGGAGTGTAATTTGGCCCAGAAGTTCCGACCCGATGGTCTCAATGTGACAACCTCGGATAGAAAGTCCGTTGGCTTGATATGCATCATTCCCCGGCCAATTATAGCCCCTCCGTCAGTCTCGTGATGCGAGATGGTCACATACAGGGTTGAAGTCGCCCTCCAAAATCGCATAGGTCCCAAAGCGACCGAGGAATCGACGACTTTGAACCCGTGGAAATGGTACTTTTTACCGTCTGTGGAGTTCATATCAAACTCGTAGACCAGATTTCGAGTCCCGGGAGACTTTTGATCGACTCGGAACAAGTGAAAGTCGCCTCGTTGTACCAAAAATGGACTACCTTTCAAGCCAGCGCAAGTAACGCTACCCGTAAGCATAGCTTGGTGATCGGCTCGTCTCACAGCTTTAAAAATTAGCTTCAGAAAACCAATTTCAGGTAGCATGACTCACTTGTAGCAGTGTCAAAGGTTTGAACACTTAGGAAGAATCTTGCTTCCTCGCATAAACCCCGAGCAGTTTTCGCAGCAGTTTCGAAATCTTCAGGTTTATCACCTTGAATACCATCTCCAACATGAACATATCCAGACATCACTTCCGAGAAACCAAACCCATTTGCTTTTCTTGCCTGAGTATCCTTTACCAACTTCCTAGCAGAATGAAGTTGGATCGTATCTTTCCGTTGAGGGGAAGAAATAATTTTATGATACTGTCCTGGAGATCCGAACAAATCGAGCGTCTCATTTTCGGTTTCCAAATCGATCTCTACTTTAAGATCTCTGGCTGCATGCTCAACGGATCGTTCCGCCAGAGCTGTAATGGTGGCAAACGGATTCACCCCAAGAGCTGTTGGGATCACGGATCCGTCAGTGACGACCAGGCCTCGATATGTCTCCGAGCCATGGCCAGTCAACACTTCCCCGAAATGATTGGTGACGCCAGTATCAGCTGTACCGTCCTTGCTCATACATGCTCCTCCAATTGGATGGACTGTAATTCCCTGCGAGAAGTAGGATTCGAACGGGTTCTTGACATAAGTCCCGCCGACAGCTACCGTTGCTTTTTGAAGGAGTTCGTGTAGCTTTTCAACTCCAGCACTGCTGGCAACACCCTGGAACTCGAGTACCGGCCGATCATTCTTCAGCGTCAGAATCGCCTGGTTTGAGTCGTGGCTCATGACAAGATAAATCTGTGTCTTCTCAATACTTCCCTTTTGATAATAAGGTCCGAAGAATCGGCTTCGCATCTGAGCTGTAGCATGCTTCATCCTTTCAAGCATGCTGCTACCTTCAGGCGGTTGATTTCCAGGCATCATTTCCAACATCGTCTGGAACATGAATGAGAGTGCCTTTGGAATTGCTCCTTCCTGGATAACGAATCCATCAAGAGGATTCTCCAACCCATGGCGGCAATCGATAACGCTGCTGATGGTAGGACCAATAGGATTATATGGTGAAGGATACTGACGGCCGATAGCATTGACTTGATCATTTGTGTTGTATCCGAAAGAAAGCATATCACCATTACCGCTCATACCAGTTCCGACTTTGTCACTCATTGGCAGACCCAGCTTCTTACTGCGAAGTAGAATTTCAGTCGTCCCAATACTACCGGCTCCGAGGAACACACATTTCTCAGCGTGAACCCACATGAGATCTTCGTAAAGATGCTCCCGAAATGCACCCCTGTTACTCCCGTGCCAAGCAAAGAAGACGAGGTAGCCACCGCCTTGCGAAGGAGGATTCTTCTTTATGTATCGGACCTCGCATTCGCAAAACATCTCGGCACCCCAATTCCAGGCATCGGAAAGATAATTGACGAGTGTGCTGGATTTGCTTCCATCGTTCACACCAGTGCAGTCCATGCCGGTGAGCGCTGATGGATACATTTCCACTCCACTGCTGTTTGGTCCTCCGACAAAACGAGTGGTCTGCGGTACACGGTAAAAGTTCTTCTCCAAGCCAAGAGCTTTTGCTTGTTTTTCAAGCATTGTCATCTTTGGTAATTCTGGCCAATCGTGAGGGTACTTTACGGGCTGGAGAACGTCTCTTGCTCGTTGATAATACTTCTTGAGTTTGTCGTCTCCTCGAATTTCTTTCGGCCAGTTCTCCAGGTTCATGGTTCCGTTATCAGCCTCGAGGAAAACATTTGCGTTCAACAAGCTAGTACCACCAAGACCATTTCCGACAAAAGTATTTTGACCTTTGCCAACGATCAGATGATACAGACCAGTTGGATCGCCACCTTCAGCCATCTTTCCTTGAAGGAACCCTGGACCTTTGAGCCACCCTGGTGCGAATTCTCCAGATACGTGGAATTCTTTCATCGCATCTATGAAACCACTAGGGTACTCTCCGGGCCATTTTTCTTGTCCTCTCTCGAGTACGCACACCTTCTGGCCAGCCCTGGACATTCGACTTGCGGCGACAGCACCTCCATACCCTGATCCAATGACAACGCAGTCATAGGAATTTCGTAACAGCTCGACAGGTTTTGAAAGTCGCGGAAACTCTTTGTTGCTTGGATCATCTGTATAGCTAGATCTTTTCGCATTTGCCTTTGACTGTGGGCCACTCGAAGTGGAGGCATAGTTGCCGTCCATTGGAATGTTTCCTGACTGAGGTATCAGATCCTCGGGTTCATAGTTGCCGTCGAAACTGCTCACGGGTGAAGGCTCCTCGGTCAAGCTACTTGCGGCACTAAGCCCAGAAGAAAACGCTCGTTCATATCCAGGTCTAAGCTCCTGTATGACTTTTGATTCGGACTCAAAATGTGCTTGCTTCCGCGAGCGAAGTTCTGACTTGTGTGTACCATTGCTCCCATTAAGTCCATTCATGTGTCCATTATTCCTGGAGCTACTTTGTATCCCATTACCGGACGACGGAAGAGTATCCCAACTAAAGGTATCGGGATTCGGAGTAGGCAGATCCTTCGGCAGATGAAACCTGGAAAGCACCTGGTTGAAAGAGGTGATCGGACCCAGATTCATGGTAGCATCGTTCCGTGGCATGTAGATAGACATGCAAATAGGTACAGATACAATCAAAAGAGAAGACGAGCTGTGAAATGCTGCTTCAATCTTCACTCCATCGATTGCAGCTGGGATGTTTTCGAGCCAGTTCATAAAAAGATCCGATGATAAATCACCGACTCTAAACTGATCCTTGAGGCGTATTGCAAATGCGATTCGTGGAGTTTGTCCGTGTCCCATGGCGGAAGAGACCTGAAAAGAAGGTATACTGTCACCATTTGAGTAGAGGCTTGCTGGAGTTGTGGGTCTTTGAGGAGATGGGTGTTCAGAGTAGCTATCTTCTTGTACGCAAAGCCGAAGACTCCTAGGTGCTTGGAGATCCGGCTGAGTTAGAGGCACAAAGACTGGTGCTGGATCTCTGTGACCCGTTTCGGCGTTGTCGCTTTGGTTCCGGCATAACAGGTTGTGATACAAATTCCCTATTGAAAAAGAGGGCAATTTGCTCAATTCCCTCAACTCAGCCTCTAGTTCAGAAGCAAACGAGGGTGATCTGACACCCTTGTTCTCGGCGTTATGTGTGCATCCTGCGATGAGCTCAGTGACGCTTTGTCCCTTATTAGTCGTAGCTGGCCCGGTGTAAGGACAGTCGAGGAGAACGAGGACATCGCTGAGCGACTCTTCCAATGAGTTGACAATTTCACTCCATTGCACTGTCGGAAATTTGTGCTCCGAGTTCTTGTAACCGCTATTCAAATGTTAATTAGTGGCATGGCACTCATACAGCACATTACTCACCTTGTCCATGACAATCCTCCAGACTTCGTCGTGAGAGTATTTCCCGCGTAGCAAACAATCTTCAGATTCTCCTCACTATTTCCATCACGAGTAATGAATTCGTCGATCTTCTCATTGGCTTTGGTTGGAGTGATGTCGTCCGGGATTTTCCACAACTCGGTATCGAAATGGTAAACGTCTCTAAACACACTGAAGAGCCTCGAAACATCTTTCGAGACTGGAATTTTCGGCTCGGTCTCCCATTGAGCCAGTAGCACATAGACTTTGGAATAACGTGCTCGACTGTGATGTGGAAAAAGCGCTTGTGCAGCTGCGTTTAAGCTCTCACCGAAAGTCTTCAAACCCATGTTGGCCTGCCATCGGTTCATATCTTCAAATGTTGAAGGCGACGGACTTGGGCCCACGGAAACCGGTGATGTGTTGTTCTCGGCATGTCCATTCATCTGCTCTTCAGTCGCCACACTGGTTGGTTCTTGGATGCCATCCATTTTGCCACGTGATGGGTAAGGCGACGGATCTTCCAGATCCTCACCGGAAATAAGAATGACTGGAAGAGACATGTTAATACTGTAGAATAAAAGAGCTTTCAGGATTCTGACCTGCTTAATATCACCTCCAACAGTCTACCAGTAGCTGCGCCGAAGACGTAAAAGTGCTTTCTGACCACTAAGAACAACAAACAGCCAGAAGTTTCAACAGTGCTTAGGACTATGAATGTGCCTTATTCCCAGGATCAGGAGGCAGAAAACCAACTATACAATTGCGGCGTTTCTAACAATCGATGCAACCCATTCCCAAAGATTAGGGATGGATGTTGATGGTCGCGCGAATAGAGAAGAGGGATTCGTGTACCAGGTACGAAAAGGCACAGCGTCGTACACTCAGGTTGACGTGAACTGAACCAAAATGGATAGGCAAATTAGAAGAGAGAAGAGACTCATAAGTCTGCTGGTAGGATGAGCCCATTGTTATCAACGGCTTTTTGCAAGATGATTTAGGGCTGATGGACGTTGAGCTGAACGAGGAGGGATCATTCAGACCCTGGCCACGAGAGGGGAGTACCCTGCGATACTCCCCTCAAAATAGGGACGATCACGAATGCTGGTAGGCTGAAGAGGATGACTGCTCGTGAATTGGCCAATAACTGCGCCCCTCCTGTCGTCCCATCGTCCCATCTGGGTTACGCCGAGGGTTCTTGTGCAGCAATTCCGAGCAGGGACGGCGCCGACTGGTCGGACGAGACTGACATCGTGGGGGCTGTTCGAAAAGAAATCCTCAGCCGCCTGGTCAGCACGCAAAAAAGGAGATAACATTGGACAAATGCAAGGTAAGACTTGCCCTAAAGACTCGACTTAAATTCTCACCGGCTCAGCGCCTATAAGGCACCGAATTACTTTACAATCCTTTGAGGCTTTTTGAAGGCTCCCATCTGCATGTGATGATGCTGATCATGACTGGCAGGACTGGGTCATGAGAGTGGCCGCCGTTGAAGTTGGTGATGGCTTGCGTTGAGGTCTCGAGAAGGTCTTGCTGCAGATGTGACTTGCTTCATCAGCGGTTGGGATGAAGGAGTAGCGGGAGGGAGCGGCAGACGTACAGCAGGGTAGTTGGCTGGTAAGACCAACACCGGCACCATCGTGTTGGTGCTCGGAGACCAGTCCATTCAATAAGTGACCACTTTTGCAACCAGAAGGACTTTGAAAAAGACGCAGGGCTGTATTTTCAATCCAGGACTCGTCATGCCTCGGTATCATACCAATCAACAAGAACTGTCGGTATCAGACATAAAAAAAATGATTACTTTCCGGTTCATCCGCCAATAACTGTGCTGTCTTGCCGCGAAATCTGGCCACAATTGACTCGCCATCTCCTTCGGGATTCTTAAGCCAGGGTTCACGCTGTGCCCGTTGGTCTGCGCAGATCATATCACCAACAAGCAAGGTATCCATCTAATACAACATGAATGAGCCGCTTCCGCTGTTGGTGATAGCCAAGTACACGAAACAACTTGAGACGTCAAAAGACTCGGGAAGCGCCCGCGGACGTTGGCTGTGCTGTTCGACAAGATATCGTGCAGCGCCAGTATCATATCGGTGCCTCGCGCTCGAGGTTTGGCAGCTGTCAGGATCCAGGACTTTGTGGCTCCTTTTCGCCCCGAGCCGCGGGGCTTTAGGGCGTCCGTTCGTGCATTGTCAGACGGGATAGGGATGAGAACTTTCTCGTAAAAACCAACGATGGAGGCAAAAGAACAACTCGCTGTGCTCACTTGAGCGGAAAGTTATGGGATCAACTTTGATACTTGGTGAGAACTTTACTTCGCGATGCGATGCATGTGTGCTTCTGCAAACAATCTGGTTTGTATGGTCCCGACTGCCTGGACCGGTGGATAGGCTCCTAGCGAGTCACGTGAGACCATACCCAATATTGACGTCCCTTCTATACATCTATTGCGCTTTTATAGGATTAAGTGGACGGATTTAGTTGTAAAAGTATTTCCACATAAGTGGTCTTTTCAACACTTTGCCCCATGTCTTCTACATTTGGCAGATTCTCTCCATCTGGGTATCTATATGAATACAACTGCAATATAACCCCGTCATCCTCCTCACCCCTTTTTAGGATACGTACTCGGATGTCCATGCTTCTTCCCATACTTCCTAACTTTCCCATCCAGATCCGGTTGTACAAAGATCCAAACCAAACTCATAATCCAACTCAATATAGTATCCAGGAACCAATTATTCCGCCTCACACCGCCCCAAGCCTGCGCCCTCATAGCATTACCCAGCCAGTTGACTGTGATCAGATATTCTCCATTCTCTAACCCTTTGATGGCAGCCGCGGCCACTTCGTCGGGACTCTGCACTGGATCGGTCTCCTCCAACTGCTTCGTGACATCCGGCTTCGTTATATTTTCATTCTCAAACCCTGGCGACGTGATCGTACCGGGAAATACAGTATGGATTTTCACCGCTTCTCCAGCACCATATATCAGGACCTCTTGCACCAGTGTATCGCTCAGGTTTCTTAACGCGGCTTTGGCCGGTGCATATGGGCCGTACCCAGCAACAGGATAGAACGCAATGACGGAACTTGTGAATATCAAATGTTTCGCGGGGCCACCTTTGGCTAATGCAGCTGGAACTAGCCATTCGTTCAGGATTCCGTGTGCCATCTCTGTCGCGCCCCAGAAATTCGTGTCCATCTGCTCGCGCAGCCGCGAGATAGGTGTGTCGATCCAGAAATTGGGATATGCTGATCCTGCGATGTTCCAGACGACGTCTAGAGCCTCGCCGTTGTTCCAGGCTGTTGCTTCTGCGATAATTCGTAGAGCGCTCCCGGACTCTGCGAGGTCTGCGGATATGTATTGGAATTGCTGGGTGGATGGATCTTTTGCTGCGGCCTAAGAAGGTTGTCAGTTTAGTCCGTCTGCTGTTGACAATGATGCGCTTACCTTGATCTCTACCAAAGCAGCTTTGAGCTTGTCCACATTGCGGGCAACTATAATAATGTTCGCTCCTTTCGCTGCCAATTGCTTCGCGACGGCTAATCCCATGCCTTGTGAAGCGCCTGTGATGAGGATAGTCTAGACGTTCAATTAGTAGAGGAATTTTCCCTGTGCGTAGAGCTTCGTACTTTGCCTTGCACGACGAACTTGTTGCCGCTGAAATACCCCATTATCATTGGTATAATGAGCAGTGATCCGAGAACTATGCAGGCGGCCGTCCAGTAGTTAAAGGTCGAGAGCATAATGAGACAGATTCCTATGTCATCGGTGTCAGCACCGGACGGACGTGTTGATGGGAGACGCGGGACGCGACTTGCACCGACGAAAGTGGATAAGCGATAAGGATTTAGGGGTTGCCACTTTTATGTATCGCACTGGTTCACGACAGCATCTCGAGTAATACAGTAAGCAATGGAAATACGATATGCAGTTCTAGTGGCACAATCATCATTCAAGGGCTGGATGCAGCATTTGTAGGCACTGAACACGTAGGTGGTGGAGATATTACAAAATCCGGAAAGGTATCGAATTTGTATGAGTGAGCGGAGGTTTCTAACAATTTCTATACAATCACCGTTAATTGAAGACTCGGCTTGATTACTCCAGCGGCTCTCATCAATTGTGGCGATCTCCTGACATGATTCGAAATAGATCCATGAATCTTGGTGATTCGCGAGTCTTCCACAGTAGACCTGCCCCAGAAAGTCAATGGTATGATGTTCATGACACCGACTATCGCACGCGCACACATTAATTTGGCAAGCATGTTTCTCGAATGTTGTTTTGCATTTCTTTGCAGGAGTGTCATAAGTACAGTTAACCCAGTCCATCCTGAGATAAATCCGTCTCCCGCTAAGTCAGTATTACAAACAACAGAGGCAGCTGAAAACTAGCTTGCCATCAAACATCTAGGACGAAGATACTCTGGTTCTTCGTCCAGCATACAAATTGGTATGCTTCCTCTCATATTGCCAGTGTCGAGTGATCTTCTATTACTCTCCTGTGAGTAAGGCCAATCTACAATTAAGTAGTGGTCAACGAATAATCAGCATGATCGCATTGCAGACGCCAAATCAATGGTCCAGAGAGCCTCTCAAATCGAGAATCAAAGAAGAAATCCAACTTTTCATACTCCAACCATACCAGGTCCGTAACTATTTTGACGCACTGGGCCTTGGTAGTTATGAGCGTTGGCGGTCTTTTGGCGTTGTGTTAGCCATAATTCTACCTCGGACAATAAACAACAAACCTTCTTCGGCCGCTTCCGACCATTTCGATCATCGCCCTCACCGGTTGAATAATCATTTTCTGGATTCTCATCATCCATAAAACCCTCACCATATCCCTCATAGCTTGAGTCTCCGTACGATCGCTTCTTGACATTACGTTTTGGTCTGGGGATTTCGCCTTTCGCCGTTCGAACCATTGCGGGTTTTTGAGGAAGCGAGCCTTTTGGCATCGTCTTGGGTACCGCTGTAGCCGGAGTTGAAAGTTCCCCCAATACCGAAGAATCAAATTGAGCTTTCGGTATCCGTCCCTTCGCCATGGTAAAAGCACTAGCCATGCTGGCTTGTACATTATCCGCAAAGCCACGACCGATCTCTTGTCCTCGACTGTGTTGCGCGTCCCACTCTTCATCTGTCCCTTGCATCAAAGCAGATAGGGTATCAGGATCATTTTCTTCCTTCTTGCCAACATCAAAGGCACCGCTCAAGCCCAAATTCTTGATATACTTCTTGTATGTTTTTCGTAAAGGATTTTTACTACCATCTGGATTGATTCGAGCGACTGATTGTGCAACGCCATGTAGCGAGTATAGTTCAAATAGATCTTGTGATAAATGAGGTTCATGCCTAGGATGAGCTATTCAAACATCCACGTTAACCAAGTACTTTCATGGTTAGGGATATCATGTATGTTAAGCCTGCACCAAACCATATTGCATGACTCGTGGAAAGAGGGGAGCCTTACGAGTTCTGCAAAGGAGGAACTTCTCGCCAACATCCAAGTGAAGATCCTCGATACTCAGCCGATTATCGTCGAGGTGGACCTTTTTCTGGTTTCGTTCACCATTATCTTCGACATCTCGTTTGCGTTTGTTCGACGGATCTTCCTGGGAAAACCCAGATGCCATAGTATCTACACCAAGAGAAGACATGCTCCCGTTTATGCTGTGTGCGGGGGTTGGGAGAGAGTTGGTAAATCGTGGTGAAGTCGAGGTTTTCGTGTGGGTATCGGCAACGCCCGACGAGGCTTGAGAGGGGCTTTCGGGAGTTTGAGGATGATCAGAAGGCATATCGAGGGTATATGTACGACTTTGAGGCGATCAGAGCTCGTGCTTTCACAAAGAATATCTTGGATGCTTTGTTGTGCGTGATGTGAAGTGATCCCCCGTGAATCGACTCAGCTATGCGTCGAATGCGCCACCAGCCGCACTGCGTCAATGATCTCGTCGGGTCGCTTTCCACCAGCGATGACCTTCACCTTGTGAATCGAGTGAGTCGAATTGTATGCTTCTCGAAGAGCCAGACGCAGGATGGGCGGAGGGTTGGTGGAAGAAGGATGAGACGGTCGCAAGTCACCCCAAGAGTATCCCACGACGGCAATCCGGTGTTCGCTCTTATTCTATGCAACGAACTTGGATGGGTCGTGATATTGCGATGGCGTCGAATCAATCGTCAAAGGTCGTACTGTAGGTCGTGATTGTCGTTCGAGGGTTGAAGGCGGACTGGAGTTGGTGATGAGATCCAGCCCAAGATGATCGGACATGCTGATGGATCGCGCTAACGGTTTGTGCTTTAGCCGCAACAATCACGTGTGGCAAAGGGATCCCTGCCGTGCCAGCCCAAACATTTCTGATACCGAAACTTTTTTTTTGGCTGTGAAGACAAACAAGCAGCAATAACTTCAAATTTTTCAAAATGGCCCTTCCAGGAAAACGCCAACGCATTGACGATGGAGAGGCCGTCGCACCGGTATCAGAATTCGATGATCAACCTCCACCAAAGAAAGCCAAAAAGGAAACGAATGCATCCGCTCGCCGAACCCTCTTCGTGCGATCTCTCCCTGCGATTGCTACCAGCGATGCCTTGACCGAATTGTTCTCCCAAAGCTATCCTCTCAAGCACGCAACTGTGGTTATGGATACCGACACAAAACAATCAAAAGGATATGGATTCGTTACATTTGCAGACGCAGAAGATGCACAACGAGCGGTGGACGAATTCAATGGGCAAGCCTTCCTCGGTCGGAAGATGAGAATTGAAATCGCACAGCCCAGATCGCGAGAACTTGGAACAAAGGGTCCCGATGGAAAAAACAAAAGTCTGATATCGGCCGAGGCTGCTGCTGTCAAGAAGGCTCGCGTGGAGAAACTAGCAGAAGACCGAAAATCCCCAAAGCTCATCATTCGAAATCTTCCTTGGAGCATTAAGACCACGGAACAACTAGCAGATCTGTTCAAAAAGTTTGGCAAAGTCAAAATCTCAACTCTACCAAAAGTCAAGGATACTCAAGCCGGATTTGGATTTGTGGTCATGCGCGGAAAGAAAAATGCGGAAAAAGCATTGCATACTATCAATGGGACCATGGTTGATGGACGAATGCTCGCTGTGGATTGGGCTGTCGAAAAAGCGGTTTGGGAAAAGCAAAAGACTACAGACTCCGGTGATGAGGACGACGGCGCGAGCAGTGATGGAGACGAAGGTGGGGCAAAGTTAGAGAAGGAGGGGTCCGATAACGAGGAGGACGATGTCGCAAATTTCATGAAAAACTTCGGAGAACAACTAGAATCCGAGGACGACGACGATGATGATCCAGAAGCGGCCCAAAACGCAAATTCAGATGACGATGCTAGCGATGAAGAGGACGAGTGGGAGGAAGATGAGTCGGAAACGCGAAAACCAGCCAAAGTAATGATAACGGACAATTCAACCACTCTATTCATACGAAATCTTCCCTTTACAGTATTGGATGCAGAACTCAAAGAACACTTCAATCAATTTGGCCCTGTTCGTTACGCTCGAGTTGTCATGGACCGTGCCACGGACAGACCGAAAGGAACCGGATTCGTTTGCTTTTTTAGAGTAGAGGACGCGGATGCATGTTTTCGCGGCGCCCCTCAACATCAGCCCACCGGTGCAAATGCTATCAAGAAGGGAGAGTCAGTTGCGCCCAAAGTAAAGCATTCCCTTCTTCAGAGCGAGACTGCGGATGCGAATGGCATGTACACCGTCGATGGGCGGGTACTCCAAATATCAAAGGCCGTTGAGCGTGATACTGCCGTCAAATTGACCGAGCAAGGTTCAACATTTCGTGACAATCGTGATAAAGACAAGCGGAAGCTGTATCTACTCTCAGAAGGCACAGTCGCAAGGGGCACTCCACTATACGATGCATTGGCCCCTTCGGAAGTCAAGTTACGAGAAGAGAGCTCAATGCAACGTAAAAAGCTTATTCAGAACAATCCCACCCTACACTTGAGTCTCACTCGTCTTTCAATACGAAATCTACCTCGGGACATGGATTCCAAGGGACTCAAGGCTCTTGCTCGTGAAGCAGTTGTCGGGTTTGCTAAAGATGTCCAGTCTGGTCATCGAGCCCAGCTTTCCAAGGAGGAGGAAGCACGAGGTGGCGACGATATGCGAGAGTCGGAAAGGCAAAGAAAATCAAAGGGCAAAGGCATTGTCAAACAAGCGAAGATCGTTTTCGAGGGCCGTGAAGGAGCAAAAGTTTCCGAAGAGAGTGGAGCAGGTCGAAGTCGTGGCTATGGGTTCGTCGAGTACAGTTCTCATAGATGGGCTCTCATGGGACTGAGATGGCTCAATGGCTTCGCGACAGAAAGCTCGACTGGGAAGAAGCAACGTTTGATCGTTGAATTTGCCATCGAGAATGCGCAAGTTGTCTCACGACGGAAGGAACGTGAGGAAAAGGCTAGACTGCGCTCGAAAGAAGTGATTGAACTTCGCGAAAAAGGAGAGGCTCCACCTAAGGCGAAGAAAGTCCTGAGAAAAGATGCCTTGATGGCTAAGACTCGGAAAGGTGGGAAGGGGAAGGGACGTGGCCCTCTGGCCGTGCCTGGAAAATCTTTCGAAAGGGTTCCTTACAATCCAGAGAGGCCAGCAAACGGAAAAGGTGCAGATGTCACGAATGGAGGAAGGACAAAAAAACCCAGCTCCACAGCTCCAAGGGCCTCTTCGCCGGCGGGTGAGGATGGAAAAGTGGCCAAGAGAGCCCAAATCATTCAAAAGAAACGAATGGCACGAAGGCAGAGGAAGCAAGGTGCTTGACCGGTCACTTGGGCATGTGTTGCGTCGTATTGATACCATTTGTTGCATTATAGCGGCATAACGTCGATTTAGTTAGCACAATAATATTTTGTCAGATCATGCCACTCACAGCTTGTCTTTGTCAATTTTCGTTGAGGTGTTTACATCTCGTCACTGAAATGGTTCGCATCTAGCATTCATACAAGCATCTGTTCCTGATTCACGCTCATCGGTCAAGATAAAAAACCTCTCCTTGCGGTTTTATAGACTCCTTGCTCTACAAATCTCCAAGCCTATCGTCGGCCGTCACCGGACTCCTTCGTCACGAAAAGTCAGATATAACGCAGTGATGTACCGCATGTCACTATCCCTCTACCAGCGCCGTGCTCAGGGCTGAAAATAGTCCAGCTGTCCCAGTACAATGCCCAGTACAATGCCAGACTGCATTACAGTCTCCACCTCTGCCTGGTTCGAATGATCACTTCGCGGATCCGACTTCAAGTCTAGGAGTTGTAAATGGACCAGCTCGGCAACCTTCCCAAGCAAATATCAATCACATTATTCCCAATATACAATGAACTTGTCCGAAGATCTTCGTTTCTCTTAATTAAACCTCGACTATGCACTTCTATATGCAAAGCAGCGGTATGAAGCCAGAATGTTGTCATTCTTAGCCCACAGAAGCACAACTCCTTCCAATGCGAATATATTACAAGTAATTTTTGCCACCAGCCGTTAAATGCATCACATCCACTCATAAATTTTCTCTTTGACAAGCCCTCCATCCACCGCATCTTCCTTAAGCAACACCAAAGGCTTCTGAGGGGGTGATTGTGAAAGTCTGCGGTGGAGCCACGAACTGATTATAGATACTCTCAGCGTGGCCCGTGTAATTATAGTAAGTAGTCCTATTCCCAGTTAGCCTCTCTTCCATTTGAACTATCATCATATGTACTCACGTCTGCTCCAAATCCGTCCACATCAACGACACCTGAATATGCGCACCGGTACCCTCCTCAGCAGGGAGCAACTTAGCACTGACACCTCTGTTTCCTGGTAGGTCGTCGAACACATTGCAGGCGTCGTAGTCTGCGCCGACACCTGAGCCGGAACAATAAGCTGCGAATGCTGGGATGGTGGGGTTGGTGCCGTATGCTTCGCCTGTGACGTTGAAATCTGACAAGTTGGTTAATGGAAGGGTAAGTGAGTACTTGAATTCGATGGCGACTTACCATAGAAGCAGCCAGAGCGAGCACAACCTGCGTTCCAGCCTGTTACGCTCCACGAATATGCTGGGTCATTGGTGCCGGATTGAGGAGAAGCAGTCGGAGCTGCGAGGACGGCCGCAGCGAGAGTTGAGAGGGTTGCGATTGAGAAATACATTGTGATTTGGTAAGAATGACTGAGAGTTGACTATGAGATTCTAGCTGTGGTATACAAGTGATCGAGAGTGTGTAGCTGAGGATGAAGAAGCCTTTGAACTTGAGAGACCTCTCAATTATATACAATTCTCCTCCCTTGTAAACAACACAACATGTATCTCACGTGCATGACGACATAATGGAGACTACCCACAGAAGAGGTTATTTTCATCCAGCTGCCGGCTCATAATACGAGGAGTGGAGATCTAGAAAGGTTAAACAGGGTCTTGGCTGGCTTTGGTAGGGGCGGGTGTTCCCTGTAGTGTAGAGATCGGCAGGAAACATTGCACAAAACACAGCCTACCTAGGTACCGTACTTTGCCAGATTCGCCAGTACTCCGTATTTCACGAATGGCCAACAAGTTTTACTTCGTATAGTTGAACGCGGTAGATGGTATCCATGCCGCGGGGAATCCATGGCTTATGCCTATAAATAATACAAATGCCTTAGTCAAATTCCTTGAAAGGTACTCTTCTGGGCTCTTCGAGTACTTGAACAATAAAGGACATAGAATCTAAGTGCATTTGCTTAGAAAATTATCCTTTGATACAGACTTAAGTAGCCTTTGAAACGAATCAAAGTATATCGTGAGGTCTAGTCTACAATTAGCGAGTTGTATCTCCACGGCCCCCCTTTGCCCCTTAACTTCTACGCTAGAGTTAACGACGACTCATCTGTTGCCGAAATTTCTCCATTTTGCAAACACCGTAGATGTTGGGATTTTGAATTTCGTCGATCACTGATAGAAAGAAGAATGCACTGTACGGTGAAAACGACAAGTCCGAGCACGCTTTGACTTTGCTCTACACGTCCGCGCCACCGTACTAGCCCATGTACCAACATTGTGTCTGCACTGTCGAGATCCTGCATGGCAGACTTCTAAAGATATCACTCAAACAATCTTGTGATATTCACCTATGTCAGTAATCGCTGCTCCTCACAGGACCCCATCGAACTACTTATCGAAGTACTCTAAAGGAACAAAAGACAAGCGGTCCGGATCAACATTCAACCGATTGCAAGTATGTTGTCGCCGGTCATATGACCGACATCCAAGTAGATAAAACAATCGCAAAATCAAAGCGGAACAACCCGTAAGATGAGTTCAGGCACCATGATTTCAGATGCGTCCGAAGGTGTGATCGATTCATATCACTTCTCCTAAGACTTGCACTAAAACCCGCAGGTGTCATTTTACATTCAACCTCCAAGCGGAAAGTCATCCGCTACGGCGACAGGATAATCAAGTCTGGCCCTGACATACATCCGTCGGAAGCAGAAACCATGAAATTTATAGCGGCAAACACCAGTATTCCTATCCCTCAAGTTTACGAAGAGGGCATCGAGTCAGCACCGAGCATCACCATGGACTTCATCGAAGGACATAGGTTGGACAAGGTTTGGAACGGGCTTCCTGAAGAGGAGAAGCTCGATATTGCGGCTCAGCTCAGAGGGATCCTCTCAGAATTACGCCTCCTTAAAGGAACGTACATTGGCTCCCTCGATCGTGGGAAAGCAACTGATGGACGGAGATTCAATTTCGAAGGCGGTCCATTTGATACTGAAAACGAGTTCAACCACTTTCTCTTGTCAGATACATATTCGTCCACTCCTAAGATACTTCGTGATATCGCTTCACGGTCATTGCGGACAGATCATGAGCTCGTATTCACACATGGGGATTTCGCGCCCCGGAATATCATCATCAGAGATAAGAAGGTCGTTGGTATTCTAGATTGGGAATATTCAGGGTGGTATCCCGAGTACTGGGAGTTTGTGAAGACTTTCAATGCATCAGATCACCGAGTTGATTGGTACAACTACGTGGGGTTCATATTTCCAACGTGTTACGAGACTGAGTACATCAATGATCGTTTCCTCGGATCGATCCTTCGTCATTAAGCGGTTTTATACCCGAACTCTCTTATTGTACCGTCTCAAGTAGTTCATCAATCCTCATCAGGTGCTTCCAATAACACGTCAACCATCCGATTTGTAGCCATCGTCATGGTGGTGGCTGGTATAAGCCCAGCCTCCTTCAGACTCTGCAAACAATCGCCAATCCAGGTCTGACAGTTCCAGGCTCGCTGAGAGTTATTGATAGAAGTACTAGAAATCGTATTCCGTACACTCAAGCCATTGGCGGCGGGCGCTTGAAGCGTACCGACTGGTATCATTCGCTCAAAGTGACGACTTTCACTAGGCTGAGTTGTGTTCCATCTTTCCTCCAACTCAAAAAAGCCACAACCGCCAGTGATATGGCTAAGCAAGTTTCTGCCGTCCGAAAAGTCGATGAAAAACGCCGTGTGTCGAGTTGACTGGGCGTCCACAGGGTCCCCCCTATATACTGCAATGTTTAACGTCTGGTAAGATTCCTCCTTCTCCTTCTCCTCCTCGTTCTTTTTGCTCCTCCCTATTCCACCGACATTTCTCGTGGGCCGATGACTGTCTTTCGATTTCTGCTTAGTGAACATAACAACTTCTTTCACCAAGTCTCTAACCGCTTTGTACGCGAAGGGAATGCAATCAATATGTATGTCAAGTAGAGCGTTGCAGTATGAGTCTAGGCGATATCAAATTAAATCTGGATTCCAACAGATGTAATATACTGTCCGACGTGGCACTTACCCATACGAGAATCCGAGTGTTGCACAGCATGAGCTCGACCGCAGCATTATACTCACCTATAATACTCTTCATGACTGCATATGCGCATGTACGGTCCCTTGTCTGGAAAGCCGGAGCAGCCCGGAGTGAGGGAAACCACCTCACAAAGGAGATGCATGGTCGTAACAATCAAAACTGTCTTGCTGCATGACGCTCTTTAGATTCGTCATCCAATTGCAGTACTTGTCGTAAATGAGGACTAATTAGCTCCCTTAATCTCGTTGTTTCTTTGTCCTCTATAACACGACGAGCTTTCATGGTATCTGTTCAAGAAGTACATCATGTTTGCCAATTGTTATCGGGAATTGGAAATGTTACCTCTGTCTCCGATAGGTTTCCCTCTGTGCAGGATTTACACGAACCTTTCCACATTCAGCTTGTTCATTATCTATACTGTACATACGTGCGAAGTAGATGTGTAATTCATTATCCAACATTCCATTCCTTACTAGACAACTATATCCTCAATCCACCCCCTCCGGATCCTCTTTCCTGACCAGATCCCCGAAAACACTCTCCAGCACTTCAAAGGCGCTCTGCATATCAATCATTCTACCAACTCCACCAGCAAGATATGAAAGGTCGTTTGTACCAATAATAAGCTGCAGTACCTTCTCGCTTGCAACGTTGACGGTATGGCGATATGCTTCGATGGCTCTGAAAGCAGCCGTGCGATTTTCTCCGAGCCCAAAAGCATCTGTCATCGTCTTTTGATCATCTTGGATTGCTTCATTGGTATGTGGGACCATCGAGCGAAGGTCTCCCGACTCTAGATCATCTCTACCCTCTAAACCGCTATGTTCGACTTGAGCTCGGACAATGTTCTCCAAACGTTCCAGCACCACACCGCATTCGTATCTCAAAACAGCAAGTTCTTTGAGCTTCTCGTCCGAAAAATTTCCTTCATATCCTGATAGGTCGGCCGCTTGATGACTGAGGTTTTGCCCAACTCGTCCACTGGTCTCTTCCACGAGTTTCATTTCCGTAGCGAGTACTTGCCGGACGTAGTTCTCAAGAAGCGTGATGGAAAGAAGCGCATCTCGCCGAACGTCCGCCATAATATCTCGCGGCCATAAATGGAGTCGCTGCGCCAGATCTCTCAGCTCGATGTTCCGTTCCAGGGGCGAGGCTTCGGACGTAATAGCTGATTGTAGGTGCGTTGCAATGAGGTAGGCGTTTGTGAGACCGGAATGCGATATGGTGCGTGGCTCGGTGAAAGATGGGTTGCTTTTCAAGACGTTTGTGAATTGGAGAATGAGGGACGGGAGTGTATCTAGAGGACGAGATGGTCTCTCCGAGACGTCGGTCCAGCTGTCGCTTTCAGACATGATATCATACGCCGGGGCTGGAGTCTCTTTTCTGTGAAACTTACCCTTCCACAGGGAGATTTTGAGGGCTTGAGAGATAGATGATTGAGTAAGTTACAATTCTAGACTCTGAGTGCTATCGCGGAAGTATTTGTACTTGGAGAGGAAACCTGAATCATTATTCATCTACAAAATCTCTGATTCAGAATGGCTATGTATATTTCCGATCATTAACGCTCATCATCCGCATGAATGTTGACCAAACCAGGAATTGCTCAAGTGAATGACACAATGCCGACAATAACGACCTCCAGGAAAGCAGACAATCTAATCCTCCATGATGTCGACTTCGAAAAGACCTTTTCTCCTTGTCCTCGCAACCATCCTCAATCATCCTCACAACGGCCCCCGATAACTCTCATGCATCGGTGCCTCCGAAGCACACAAAATATCTACCTCCCGTTTGATCTCCCACTTCAAATCATATGCCAACAACATTCCCCTCCTCTTCCTCTGCAGATTCTGATCCCTCGGTATACAATCATGTCGATTCCAATGTCCCTCATCGAAATTCGCAGCCATATGCCGATGCAATTCCAACAACAGCTCTATCCTTTGAATCTTCTGTTTGGTGACAAGGCCAAGTAGTTCTTTGAGGGATAACTTTTCGTAGTCACGTAGACGTTCGAATGATGGTGCGATGTCCATGTAGCGGTCTTCGAAAGGGATGATCCGATCGAGCGTGCGAGCACCCTTCATGCTGGTCATCAGGGGCCCGCCGATTGCTAGGGTTCTGGAACCGGTGTCGATTATTGGCTTGGGGTAGCCATGAAACTCTCCTAATCGCTCTTCAATTGTCGGTCCTACGTATCGTGGCGCGAACGGATCGCTAGGGACTACTCGAGTTGGGTTTTTCGACTGGTGTTGTCCCATGTTCGCATATATTGGCGACCGTCCCGCGCGGCTTAGGTCGTCTTTGAATCGACAACCTGCAACATGTAAGCATGGAAAGTGTTTCAGTTCTACGGAGCACTCACACTCTTGAGAGCTCTGGTCCCTGTTGGAACTGATCTTGTGGTGGTTTGGTCAATACTCTGCGTCTGCAATCTAGCGCAACGAGCAAATGCAAAGAAACTATGTAAAGTCTGTCATGAATAGAGCAAAAAAAGCAATGTCACAAAAGCCAGCCACAATTTGCATGTGGTTGAACTATTTCGGTGACTGATTCACCAGGTTCGGTGAATATGTGAGGCTGAACAAGTTCACCTTTAAGTAGAAGGTTCGAACGGAAGGACAATATCCGAAACCTTCTCCATAACAAGCAAACAACTCATATGACGCAATTTTATTAACTTTATTTTCAATATTACACCAACGCATCCCAAAACATCGTCGCCAAGGTCATTCGGAATATGCAGGAGGCTCCAACTCCCACTTAGCCTCATATCTCCTGATCATCTCCCTTCTCCCAACCTGCCAAGTATCCAACCCTCGATCAAACACATCCCAATCCGCGCTTCCCTCTGTTTCAAAGTACCGCATAGACGCTCTTCGATGTAATTCCAACAATAATTCCACTTCTCGATCCTCCAACTTCGTCCGCGACCGCGCCCTATAGATCAACTCTTCGAGCGTCGCAGTCTTGAAAGCTTCGACCTTCTGAGGATTTGGCGCGATATTGAGATATCGCGGCAGGAATGGTATCAGAAATGAGTCTTCGCTCTGAGCTTTGCCGTTTTGGTATATAGCAAACACGCTCGAGGGTAGGTGCAGGATGGCA
Organism: Chaetoscypha palmicola; assembly: GCA_003988945.1. NCBI lineage: Eukaryota > Fungi > Ascomycota > Leotiomycetes > Helotiales > Helotiaceae > Chaetoscypha > Chaetoscypha palmicola. The sequence continues at coordinate 6,943 of QYAH01000200.1, read as the reverse complement.
ATATTGGGCTCGTCGAGCGCGATCTGAAGCTGTCTTTTGCGGAATATCATTATTGAGTGTTATTGGAGTTTCGCGAGTTTTTTTTGAAGTGGTTTGCGTTGTCGTTGGTTTCTGTCTAAACCTGAGTTCCGCGTGGGGTGAGGTCGTTATCCACGACGATAATAGTGGGGCTAGCGGTCGACTTAGGGGTCTGAATCACGAAATCATAGATCAATTTAATTACGAAACAGTTAATAGTCTTGAAAGCTTTTCGATGGATACTGGAGTGAGAAACAGTAACTGGATCTTTGCTGCATCGGCTCCTACGGAAAGGCGAAGTGAATTTATGCGTTGTCCTCGATCTCGCTTATCAAAAGGGGGGCGGGGAGGGAGGCGGGGAGCCAAAGATTTAATGGGAGATTCCTGCTACTGTCCAAAGCTGCATCATATTCATCTACACTAATCAGCAGACTCTTGCCGTTTCTCCCAGGATCAAAAACATCCTCACAAAAGGAATCGCGGCTCTCCCCCCTTCAATCTCACCATCCATCCTCCCACCTCCCCCCTCCAACACCCCTCTCAACCAATCACGCTCATCAACCACCGTCCTCCAATCTTCATTAAGCCTAATCCCCATTTCTAATCACACTCTCCCAATTCCCTGCCATCCTCCCATCCTCCATCCCCATAGCCGCATAACGAACGCCACACATCCACCACCCTCCCACCCTCCTTTCTTCCAAGACCCTGCGATTTTTCACACAGCTCCACTCGTTGCCCTTTCGATTTCTCTCCCATAGTTTTGCATGCATATCGTTCACGCGCTCTCTATCGGACAGACAGCCGTAGAACGCGACGTTTGCCAGGCCAGGCGCAAATGACAAGTCGCAGCACTGGACATTGAAGGTGTTATAGATGGGACAGCCTTTAATGTCATACCCCAAGAATGAACTCCCATGCCTTCTGCGAGCGGTGTTGAGATCTGCTCTGGGAGTGGATGAGTGCCATCTAAGCGAGTGTATTTAGGAACGGCGCTTTGAGTTTGTTTGTTTGGTACTATATGACTATTTTCTTGGGTTTTCTGGGATTTATACTCACCCGGTTGATGGGAATCACAATTGATGTTAAAGTCTTCGTTGTTTGAATGCATCATCGTACGTCCTGTTTTGAGCTTATCACTCTGCTGCTGCGTTGTACAGGATACGTTTCGCTCATTGATGCTGTCTACAATCTACACTCTGCAAGAAGTTTTGGTATACTCGATATTCCTTACAAGTAACTTGGATTTCGTCTGATGTTGACCACATTCCCGATGGGCGTCAACCGCTATCACAGAATACCTTGTCAGAAAGCACTCATCACTATCAACCTGTCATCTGGAACGATGAATCTGGAAGATCGGATGGTTTGAGATGAGATCTATCGCGATCCTGTTCTATTTCAAGTAAAGTATCAAGCTTCCGACCAGCACTCGCGTGCCGTTCAATCTATCTACTATCTACAATTCCAATGTCCAAAAACACCCCATAAGTCATCTGCTCCCTCGAACTTCATCCCTCCATCAAAGCCAACCCCCGCCCTTCAACCGTACCACCTGGAAGTATATCCCTAGAATCCTCATCTCCATCAGACCCACCCGAATCATCAGAAGGACTTCTAGATCTACCCAGCAGCGCCAAATACTCAGCATCTTGCTCAGCAGCAATCGACCGTCTGCTTTCATGTCGCTCTTCCTGAATCTCCGATGAAGTTCTTGATACGTCCTCTTCGTCAGAAGCCGAAAGAACAGTTTCTTCTCGGCCGAGGGTGACTAGACATCTTCTTGCACACGGGTTGTCGTCGTGATCGCTTCCGTCTTGGTTGTCATCGCTTTCATTTCGCTCAATATCTCTCCTTCTTTGCCCGATATCACTCCCGCGTCGTTCAATGACACTCCGCACATCTTCAATCTCACTGCCGTCTTCCTCGATCACACTCCTCTCGTCCTCGCTGTCACAGCCAGACTCACTATGTACAGATGGCTGCATCCGGATGCTCCTGAACTGATCCCCATACTCACTCTCACTCCACCCACTATCCTCCTCCCCTCCATCCCAATCTCTCAACGTTGTATAATATCTCTCGAGATCAACCCATGTCGCGCCATCCCTCTCCTCAATCCCCCACATCTCGTCATATACCATCATCTTTGCTTCCCTTTGCCGATGATACTCCCCTATATCTGTGGCAGGTATATCCCAGCATTGTCTGTGGTAGAATACCAACGCATTTGTCTCAGGAAGCGTTACCTTTCCATGCGAAATTTTCACAAACCTCCGATGCATCTCCTCGCCCCACTCGCGATCGGATCTAGAGTGCCAAGAACTGAGCTCCGTATCATCTACGAGCTCGGCATCGCTCAAAGTGGCGTAGAAGATGATTCTCTCTAAGGAAGGAGGGCTGGAGAGGGAAAAAGCCCGCGGAGGGTATACCGTGTCCAACGGATCATCGTATGGAGGAGGGGGGAGCGTGTCAAATAATCGAGCTGGGAGTTCCTGTGGGTAGAAGAAATCGACTCCATGTATTGCCAAATGTTCTGAGTTGTATAAACCTGCATCTGATGCAGTATCTAGTCGTGTCATTGTCTCGAGCTGTTGTGACGTCTCTACCCATGATAAGGCATCCGATACCGTAGAAATGTCCGCTATAGACATATCATCAGCCGTTGATACATCATCGTCCGTTAGCGTGGCGTGAGCAGAGGACATAGCATCAACCGTCTCCATGGAACCGGCCACCTCAATAGCATTAGCCGTCGCCGTGATGTCCGTCGTCGCAACCACGTCCTCCCTCTCCGTGTGATGGCCTCCACTATCAGACATTTGCCTCTCGCACTAGTCGTGCTGTGTTATAAGTAGTTGTCAATATGTGTCTTCAAGCAGTTCTCGGCTTCCAAGTAACAGTGGCGTGCACGAGAAACTGACCCTTTAAATATAGGCGACACATGGCTACCGTGAGTAGATCCAAAGAATCACGATTAACCCCTCTCCTTGAGCCACTCCTTTTCACTCACCTACTCTGCCTCTTTTCTTGAAGGTCCCTGAATCCCATCCTGCATTCATACCAACAAGATAGAAGCATGAACATACCATTGCTATTCACACCTCACATCCTTCATCTCACTCACGCCCTTCCAAACCTACCTCACTCACAACTCTCTCCTCGTCTCTCCTCGCTTTACAACACATTTGATTAACTTCCATCCATGAATCATCCCCAAAATACAACCTTTAAAACCCATGCTCACCTCCTTTTCCCTTCCCCTTTCTCTTTTATCACCACCATTTACTCCAAATCCAAATCCACCTCCAATCCAAGTTTCACCACCAATTCCAAACCGACAATTCAGCTCCAAGCCACACCCAATCTACGTCCGCATATCCAAATCAGACACCAATCCACCAACAATAGACGACACAATCCCCATCCCACCGTACCTCCCCATTCCCCGGGTTGCACTATCAACCCAATCCAACACCAGATCCATCTACTCTCTAGAAGACAACATGATAGACCTCTTGAGGAGAGGCAACTTTGCTGTTCCCCCATTCTCCTTCGATGGCCCTTACTACGCCGATCGTGCACTCTTCGCTTCCGCATCTTCCCGACCGTACCCGAACTCCAATTCCGACGACCACGACGATGAGGAGGATGCTGTAACCTCCACCGGATGCAACATCTATTTCCCCTCCCTTCGTGGCGGCGAATCATCTAGAATCGACCCCATCGCTAGCGACAACCTCGATGTTTCGGATGGCGAAGTTCCACATAGCACCTATGGCAATAACGACGTAGTCAACACAGCGACATCATTGGGCACTGACACCTTCTTCGACAGAGAGGAACCAGCCCGAATCGACGAAGCCGATGATAAGATGATACCATTCCCCAAACCCAATTATATCTTTGGAAAAGATTCCTTTCTCCCCCGCCCTCGCTTCCATCCCTCTCTCGATTCACCATCCTATCCAGCATGGGACGTTAGCACCCTTAATATCTTCGCAAAGAACATCATCGCGCACTGCGGCGACTCGGGGCTCCCAGGAAGCTGGGTTGACTCGGCACGACGATACCTCGGTGGCATGGAGGAGTCCGAGTTTTCATATGTACAATACCAACGAGACAGGATGGAATTCCGCAGGCGCGCGTATAACTGTCTAGGCCTATCGACGAATTCTGTGACCGCGCAGCAAGTACTCTGGGCGACTGATGTCATAACGACCGCGGACCGAGTGCCGGTCGAGAGATGGGATATGTATGAGCAGAAATTAGCGCAGTGGATTTTGGTCAAGAATTTGCTTGCTGAACTGGAGGAGAATGCCGAGGGAAATGGCACTCGTGTCGTCCAAATGAAGTTGCCGGTACTTACTGAGGCGCAGATTCAGTGGGCGAGGGAGCTGATTGTTGAGGATGCTGATATTCGTGGTCATGACCCTTTGGCTTCGGCGGAGATCCTGACGCGTTCCGTCAATGGTGACATTCGTAACTTCCAAGCGAAATGGCCGGAAGTTCTGAAAGTACTTCTACGCTATATCTGCGACATTGGGGTGATCAGGAATGAGTTCGAAATGGATTTTATAGCACGTGGGGTTGCGGGCGTTATGAGTATGCGTTCGACGGATACGTGGCAGCTGGCTGAGGAGATAGTGATGCGTATGAGTGACGAATTTTTCGAGAGCGCGCCGGATGAGTTGCACGATTGGATGGTTCGAATTCGATATGAGAAAGAATGTATGGAGAGAGACTGGCGGCAGAAGTTCGAGGAATCGCGGACTGAATGGATGCGGACGGAAATGCCGGCCGAGCGAAAAGAAACACTCTATTCGATTGCAAGAATTCGAAAGGAACTGGAGCCAATGGAGCTTGAACTTCGAACACGAGATTTTTCTCATGTAATGTCTCGCAGGGTACAAGTCAAACGAGATGATTTGTGGGATCTCCAGGAGCAATTGAGACGAGAGAATCAAGCAAGATTCCAGGAGCCAGAGCCACGGCATCTGTCATCACCATTGCAGCCAGCACAACTCGACTCCGAAAATCTCCAATTTAGAGATCGACCAGCACAAGCCAGCAGCTCCAATGTCCAAAGTCAACAAAGCTCCCTCGGCCCATCAGGCCACAAGGACCCATCTCTTCAACCCAAAGCACAAGCTCAAGAAGCCAACACCCATACCACTTCTGGCTCAGAAGATCTCAGCACCTACGCATCATCTCCACCTCCTGCAACCGCATCTGCAGACATCAAGTATGAACAGTTGCCAACAGGCATGAATGCCCGGGAACGCAAATTGCTGGACTTGACTGAGAAAATCAGGCGTGGAGGGATCAGGGAACCCAGATTGGAGGAAACTATTGACGAGCTCAAGCTTCTCCCCGACAGCGCTAAGGTCCGCGGCGCCATCGAGCTACTCGAGAGCACGAGAAAATTAAGATTGCTAATAAAGGAACGGCCAGTGCTACAAATGAAACAACACGCTGAGTTTGATAAGTGGGCGGAGTTGGTCAAAAACTTGATGAAGCGTCGCGAGCTGTTGAAGGAAGGTGGGGGTTCACAATCTGCTGAAGTTTGAGGAAGCGAAAGTCGAGAAGACAGAACCCGAGAAAGCAGATGCTGGAAACGCGTAATCCAAGCCCCCGACGGCGAAAATATAAATGATACTCTCTGTCCGTAGAACTCCAACCAAACAAATTGATCCGCCATCACGCATTGGTCCAGAGGACCAGAATTATATCCGATAGAGAGACGTAGATTTCCCATTATACCCACAGTTAGATAGAACGACAGATAATTCCAGAGAAAACTATTACAATAGCTTACAACAAATGCTGGAACAGTGCCTTCGCAACTCAGTACCAGACCTTGATTCGAATCCTAACACATGGTTCACAATGTTCGCAAGTCCAAAAAGCTGGTGATGCCCGAATCATCTCCCTTGACTTGCTTTTCTCGCCAGGCAGAAACTTCAGTCCAGGTAGTCAAGCTAGCTGACAAGAAACTCACCGTAGCCCAGTAAGCACTTATATAAATAAGAGCACTGACGAATGAAACAGCATAGCGAGGTTATCAACTAAGACAACCAGCATCAAAACATGGAAGATCATCTCGACTTCGAAATGGTTTTCCGAACCCTTCCAAAATATGCTGCTCACTTCTAAATTCCCTACTTCATTCTCCAGCATCCAAGATGTGACTCGACTTCGAGCTTCGCAGTAGAGGACTACTTGATCGGAGATAATGCGGTAAACGGGACTAGCAACCCACTGCATGGAGTGAGCAATCGAGTGCTTGCTCGACCGTGCCATATTTTCGAAACTATACCCCACTACCAGCAAACCAAGCTTCCCCACGACAAAGATTCTTAATCAAGAAGTAGGTGAACTGAAAAAGGTACACCTAACCTGAATTCCACGAAGACAGTTTGATTATTCCGCTTCAACCAGCTACACAAGCATCGAAGCATTGAAATCCATCAAGGCAACGTTCTAAGTGGCCAATTCGTTTTTTTTCGACGGGCAAACCATAGCTTCGCAACTGATAGCTCTTGAGAACGTAGCTCTGCAAGAACGGAGCAGAAAACGTTATAAATCTCAGCCGCATACGACCTTGACTACCCCACCAATCCACCATCCTCAGCCACTTAGCAGAGCGGGCACTCAACAATGCGAGTACGACCCCAATATCACAATCATCAAATTAACGTTTCCTTCCGTCATTGGAGAGCACTTGCCACAGTTTCCAGCTACGCAAGGTTCCTCGGCCCCTTGCACACGCTAAAGACGGGAAACCCCAAGTAAATCTACGCGAAGAAGACAAAAAAGCACAGATTATGGTGTACCACTGGGTAGGGTAGTCCAGAAATTTATTTTTCGACAATAATCGTGGCGCAGTACTCCACACCTGGGATTAGGTGGTAGGTGCTGCTTA